>SNQJ01S0163967.1:0-21268 GCA_010110895.2 Picea sitchensis | reverse complement strand
TCCAAAACCTTATCTCAATTGAGGGTTGAGGAAGTCAAAACCCTACCCCTAGATGGTTATCGGGCTATGTTAAATACCGAGCCGCTAGGAGAAGAAGGGGTTTCACTCTTTTGCATTGTATTTTGTTCCATAGTTGAGCATAATGGTTGAGAGTGATATTTTGTGAGCATAACGGAGGAGGATATATTTTGTAGCATCCATACAGTGCATAGTGTCAAAGGAAACTCCAAAGAGAGTGTCTCTTTCTTTGTATTTGCATTTGAAGAAAATAGAGCATGTAGTGGCCTCACCTTCTAGTTGGGTTTTCTCTCGTATTGGGTTTCCCAATTTATATCTTGTGTTTATTTGTGAATGGTGTGTGGGTATTTATTTATGTTCTCTATTTTTCACATTTCATCTATTTCATATGTTTTTTAAGCAGAAAACTAGTAATTAAAAAAATTGAGATCTAAAAGAAATTAACCTTCACAGTAAATATTTCAATATTTTATTAGATCTGTTGTGATGAAGTGTCTAGTGGAATATCCACGACAATTTACGGATCATTCATGGACGATGGTCCCAAAACAAATATGAGAGAAGAAGCTAGACGACTTATAACCTAGTGGAACATATGTCCATTACTTCTTGTTTTTGTGTAATTTTCTTATTCACATGTAAAGAGACCAAATACACACACTTACACAAACATTATAATAGATTCATTTTTACCTTCTCCATTATCTTCCTAAAAATCAATGAGTTCTATAAAACCCTCCTAAAATGTATGATGAATGAATATTAAATCACACTATTTGCAGGCATTACAAATCATAGGTAGTTTGTTGTTCTGTCAAAGTTTTGTTTTCCACTTAGAGGGCTTTCAAACAAGTCCATGTATTCCTATCCCATTTCTTGATCACATGTAGTTTGTTGTTTTGTCAAAGTTTTTTTTTCCACTTAGAGGGCTTTCAAGCAAGTCCATGTATTCCTATCCCATTTCTTGCTTTGTGTAGTTTTTGTCAATTGGATTCATCAGTGCCCATTTGGCCTCATGCTAGCGGACCCGACCCTAATATTTTTTCATTCTTTGTATTCTATATCCTCACTTTATTTACTTAGTTTCTGCACCTTGCTTTATTTATGAGTCATTCTCTATGTTCCCATTATGTATCGACATCTATGTACTCATCAATTTCATTGATCTACTTTTATGGCATTAATAAAATTATCGTGGTGTATCTTATTATTCGACACTATTTCGAGAAGAACCTTTCCACAAACCCTTGCATATGATATTTGTTGGATGATTATTGGGTAGGAAGGATTTAGGGTCAAGTTTCTACCTTCTCAGTAGATGGTATGACCCTTCCCAAGAGAGATCAACAATTTACCACTAGACTCTAAACCCTTGTTGACCGCTTGCAAAGTGTTGGAAATGTTACACATTGTCTACATACAATTCTCCCTCATTTCAAAATGTTCCCATTGATTTTGGCTCATAAATGTGAAAATTTTCTATTCCCATGCATTTTACTTTTATGAGTAAACTTTAATTGAAAGAGCATCTCACTTTGAGAAGATACATGTATTTCATAAATCATATATAATAGAGCCTTAATCATTCAAATTTCAAGTTATGTGGACGGATGATTAAATAAATTTGTGAATTCCAATACGATGGATAATCGAATGTTGCCTGTTGATGGTAATAACATGGATGTTGTACCCATAGTTGATCCCAAGGAATGGAACAACAGTGCAATTATGATATAACATAGACAGATAAAGGGATTCCCTTTGTCATGTTAGTTTTGGATAATTTCACAATATTGAATCAGGCCATAATTAGAGAAGATGTAAGACTTGAGAGAAAGATCAAATATTTGACAAGATTGGATCAATTCACAATTTTAGAAAGATCAAATATTTGACAAGATTGGATCAATTCAAAATTTTAGAAAGATTCAATTATTTGACAAAATGATATCCAAGGTTTGAGAGAGGATGCCTACCAATTGTTTGAATAAATATTTGTGAAAAAAAAGAAGAAAAATATAGTCTTGGTTTTCATTTGAGAAAGTACAATGTGAAAATCTTTTTGAAAACTTTTTAGAACACTAACACCGCTTTGAAACCCCAAGAACCACTGGTTTGGGACCAAAATACAATCAATAGGCTCAAAGCATTGGATTATAAGTGGGCTCGAACAATCAATTTCTAGTTTTCCCGAGTGAATGAAGGATACATTATTGAGTTCATCGTGGAATACAATTATTCTTTCAGCGAGGCTGAAAGAAATTTTGTTGAAGTTCCTCGAAAGAGACTGTTGGAATAAATCTCGTTGTGGATCAAGATGTTGTTCGTTGAGAAAGGATTTATATGCATGGAGACAGATAGAATGGTTGAGTAGACCCCCTAGCATTGGGGGGGGATGAAAAAAAGGGAGAAAAAGAGAGAGAAAAGATGGATCTTGTTGAGAGGGTCCAGAAGATGTTGAGATGAGGTGAGGAGAGAATGGACCCATAAGAGCAGAGGAGGAAAGAGTTGGAAGATACACAAGAGGATTTGAGCTAAGGAGGAAGGAAGAAAAAAGGAGTGAAAAGAAGGTAGCAAAGGGTGCAAGACAAAGGAGTCAAACCGAAAATGAAGAAGAAGGAGACCGTACCAGGAGGAAGTGCGGGAGAGAGTGTTGTGCCAAAGAGGAGCACACAAGGAGATAGGTCGTCCAAGACACATAGCACTAGTATAAGGGTATCCAATGAAGATACCAGAAGTAGTGGTAGTAGGGTTAGAGAAGACAAAGTCCAATCCCCTTGGCTATTGAGAGATGACACAACCTATGAGGAAGATGAGGTGCATAGTAGAGGGACTCAAGTAGGTGAGGATGGCGAAGAACCCTTGTGGGAAGGGGAATATACTTTAGGTATAGTGAATGGTCTTCTGCGGCTACATGTAGGAAACTCTTTGGGATACCTCACAAGAAATGATGAGGGAATATGGAGGCACCCCCTCTTTGAACCATCCCCCTTGCACATTTGCAACCAAGAAGGAAGAACAAAATATAGTGAAATGATAGGAGTAGAGGAAGAAAGAGTAGCAAAATAAAGAAGAGAGGATGTGAGTGAAGAAGAAGACAAATTCAACAATACTTCGCTAAAAAAAGTATCAGTTCCAAGATCACCAATAACTAGTAGTTAGTCGAGAGGACACAACCCTAGATTGAGAATGGAAAATCAAGATACAACACTAAGGCTACCCATGTTCCATGGGACAGGTAACAATGATGCACATAAAAAATTGTTCACATGTGAGGCTATATGATATCTGAAGAGAATCAAAGATGAAGCATCAAATATTGTGCAGCTAGAGACCACTTTCTTAAACATAAATATAGCATGGTAAATGAAGTACAAGGTGATTGCGCCACTGGGATAGACAAGGTCCCTGATAGAAATTAAGAGAGATCTGCTCAAGGAGTTTTAGAAGCCTAAGTCAGAACCGTAGCACATTACTAAAATCAAAGAGATCAAGAAGTAGAATAGAGAGACCATGTGGGATTATGACCAATGATTCAAAATATTGTTGGATAGGATGATATTCCAAATCCAAGATGTTCAACATAGAGAATGTTTCATTGTAGGATTACTGCCCCATATCCGAGTTCTGCTCACCTAGTAGAAGGTGGCTACTCAAGCAAAGGCGGTGGAGATTGTGTTGCGCTTGGAAGCCACACTAGAAGCTAGAAAGAGATCAACAGGATTGGCGCAAGTGCAGTCTCAGCTTGCAAATATGACAATAAAATTGCAATATATGGAAAAGATGAAAGTGGTGAGCGAACATGTATGGTGTACTACATGCCATTCGGAAGGTCACCACAGGCACAAATGTCCTATATTGGGAAATTACTTGGATACAGGTTCATTGAATCCATTTCTGACTAGGCCTCAGATCGAGTGGTGTGATATTTGTAGATAGTGGGGACATATCCATCTCCAGTACCCAACACTAGAAAAATACCAAAAGATTAACCATACTCCATTTCACGAGTTATGCAAATCCGTGGGGCACAATGTGAAAAAGTTTCGGTCACTTCAATTGATGAAGGACCACACTCATGATTCCTTTCAGGTTTAGGAAGAGAAAAAAGGTAGTGACCATGAAGGCACAGAAAGAGGCAGATACTAAGGAGGTCCTTAGGGTTGATATGGATGAGGCCAAGGACAAGGATATAGAGGAGGTGCAGGAAGACCACCCACTTGTTTCAATTGTGGTGAGATATGCCATGATTCGATATTTTTTACCAAACCACACACTCCCCATGGATACTGCTATAGTACCGAGCTTGCCACTGAGGATTGTACCAACTTGTTGAAGATGTGGGAAGAGAAGAAGGCACACTGCAATATAGTAACTTTAGAGACACACAAGAACCAAAAGAAGGATGAGGAAGCTAATGTGTGGGTGATAACCCAAGGAGGAGATAAAAAGAGAATGGACTTAGAGCATGGATAAAGCTTGGGCTAGAGAGTAGAAGAAAATATCAGAAAAAAACATAATCTCCTCCCAAGTTTGATGCTACGCGGTAGAAGCAATTTTTGTGTGATGCACAAAGGGATCTGGAGGATGAGAGAGCACATGAAGAGTTGTAGTGCGCGATGTAGAGGTATCTAGAGGAACCTTGGTACATGCAGAAGTACAACACACCACACAAAGATCACTTGAGGAAGCACGAGCCCATGAACACTCGTAGCACCCCACACAAAAGTCTTTGGAGGAAGCTCATGTGCACGAAGATATACAACATGCGATACAAAGATCTCTAGAAGAAGCCCGTAGGTAGAAAGAAGTGTGATGGGTTAAAAAAAAGGCAATAAAGGAGCACATGTGCGAAGAGTTGAGGTGCATGGAGAGAGAAGAAGCACTGTGTGACATTGGTTGTGAAGAAAAAGTAGAAGACCAAGTAAGTAACTTCTTGCGTTATTGTTTGAAGTTGTTAAGTGATCCTGATGCTCCAATAAAGTTGACACGGATGTTAACAAGTTGCATGAGGGAAGAAGGGACAGCTGTAATTATATCTGCCCCACTACCAAAAAGGGATGTGTGTCAAGTGAGCAAGAAAAAACGCATAGGAAGAGAGTTCAAGATCAACTGAAATTAGAATTTATGAGATGGATGGAGTCACGTTGGATTTGGGATCCGATGTGAACATCCTTCCAAAGAAATCATGGGAGTTGATAGGCATACCTAACTTGGTGTGCTCCCCTATTCAACTTAGGCTTGATAATTAGTACATGATCTATCCTATAGGTCAGCTGGAATAGGTTGAAGTGAACATTGAAGGAGTGGTGACTAAGGCATAATTTTAGGTGATTGAGATCATGGATGACTCAGATCCCTACCCTGCACTACTTGGTATTGACTGGGCATTCAATAATAAATTTGTGTTGAATCTGAAGAAAAAAATAGTTGTCTTTTGAGAAGGACACTTTATGTGTGATCACTCCATTAGATATGAATGAAGGTGACATATGCAATGATCCTGTGAATGAGTATGCGTAGAGATACATTATTGAAAACATTTATCAAATCACAAGGTGCATACAGGATTACATCAATCCCACAGTAGATGGGGAGTTGAACTAGAGAAGTGTGAACTCATAGGATATTGATTTAGAAGATGCTATCAAAAGATGGCATAATAAGTTGTATGAAGTATTTATCAGGATATGCATTACCACCATGACATGTGAGGATGGGTTTGGTTCTTATAATCCATATTGATTTGATGGAAAAAATTTAGTAGAAACATTCATTTCCAAAATGTAGCAAGTTCCCTTAACCCATCGGATACAAGCCCTCGACATACTGATGGAAGGCATACCCACACAATGGTGGGTGGTGCATCATGAACATCTATGTGAATCAAAAGTAGTAGTGGACTCGATGAACGAAAGGTTCAGGTTGGGGGTAGACATCTATAAATATATGTGTTCTTGTGAGAGGCATTGGTTGGACAACAAGAGTCTGAATATGTGATAGATCCATCCAAAAACCAAGCATTCTATTCCAGTGGGAAGTTCCACCCCTCACGTCTCTTCGACTATCATCGATCTAGTGGATGGAAAGTGAAAGCCTAAGATTGAATCTAGTTCAAGATTGGGCAGCCAAGATATTCTCCCTAGTCTAACCACAACTACTAAAGATCCTCCATGGTGAGGACCAAGACATTGGATCCACGTAAAGAAGTGTCGTGACCCACCAGGGGTCAACACAACAAGTTGACATCATGGGTGCAAACACCGAGGTGTAAAGTAACCATGTGCGGCTCCCCTAAATAATAAGACTTCACGCATGTGAAAAGTAGTCAACATCACCATAAATATTAGGTGGTGTATACACTTTGGTGTAAAAAAGGAAAACACGTCCAGTCGTACCCTTATGAAGATTTGGCACATTTTGAGAATAATCCAACAATAAATGTCACAATTACATGAAAATATTTTTCACGTTTGAAAATGGATTGAAGTTTAAATGTCATCTTGATCCAAAAGGATAGAACCAGGACTACGAAGTGGTACTGGCAAGGTCCAACTGATGGAAACAACAAGGAAAACTAGTCCTTCCCAGCAACTGGTGTTAAGGGGGCGATGGTATGACATGAGTAGTTATGTTTTGATGGCCCTCGAGGCACATGATATTATTTTCAAGGCCCATCAACTGTAAATGGCCTTTACAACAACTCATCAGATCGTACCATTGCAAAAATATTATCTTTCATACATATTGCCATAATTTGGTTTTCTTGTTACTATTTCAATCTAAGTCTAGTTCCATATACGTACAACACCACATAGAAGCATTCCAAGTGACAAACATGCACAATTCATATGATTATATCCCTATATTATCCTCCTTGCATCTAAAGAATAGGCGATACTAAGGCACTAAATGATTGCAGCCACCAATGGCCTCTTCCAACAAGTTGCAAACCCATAACAAAGATAAGGCGATCAGGGATAAGGAAATATTGGAACCAGCGTTACCTACTAATGTTAGTTTCATGAACTCCTGTATTGGGAAATTTTAAGACATCCACTTCACCGACTATGATGTTTGTGACCCAATCTATTGTCCCCAAACACTTTTTCCACAACTATGCACATGAAATCATGAGTGCAGATGGGAATCCACTAGTAATCACACAAGAATGGGCCAAGCCCCTTCTCCAAGCTAGCGTCCTAACATTGGTACATTTTCATCACTTTGTCCACAATGCATATTTAATGGTATCCATTCGATTTTTACTCACTCGGTTGCATGTCATCTACCCATGGATAGAAAAAAAATACCCATTTGATGAAGAATAATAAAGAAGACGAAGTAGTTGGTGGATGTAGCCCCACACTGGGATGAACCACGTATATCTTGTGTCTTTGGTTTTCTTTGTGCTGTGTTGTTTATGTTATGAATCTGCTCAGTGCTTAAGATTATTAAGCATGATAGATAGATGTGTTGATGCTTAGTGCTTTACTTGTGTTAAAGATGAATGAATGTTAGATCTAACCTAATGTTATGTGATAAGTGGTTGAAATGCTTAGGCGTTGTTGTTACTATGTTGATCTCTACGAGGGTATGTTCTGCAATGTTATTAAAGCTAATCAACTAATGCATATCTCCTTCTAAGTGTTTCTAGAATACTTTGCAAAGTGTTTCTATCATAGATCTATGTCCCAGCTTGGTTACAGACACCTGCATCGTGTAACCTCCCCTGCTTCTACCTCG
Source organism: Picea sitchensis (assembly GCA_010110895.2). Lineage (NCBI taxonomy): Eukaryota > Viridiplantae > Streptophyta > Pinopsida > Pinales > Pinaceae > Picea > Picea sitchensis. The sequence goes on along the minus strand of SNQJ01S0163967.1, from coordinate 13,504 downwards.
GGTGAGACTTTGCCTGGTTCGCAGGTGTTGCCGAAATTGCTGGTAGGTAGGGTTTTGTTAGTGCGTTGAACCCTGGGTCTACCCCTATGCCAACAAATGGTTCCATTGCCAGGGATCTGAAACTGTGATTGCTGGGAACTGATGTAAAGAAAAGAGAATCTTTGTGCGTAGATTTGTTGTTGGAGTGTGCAATACTCTATTTTGCTTGTGAAGCTCTGTGCTAAGAAAGAAACTTGATCTGAAGAAAAGAGGTAAGATCTTCAAAGAGGTAAAGCTTTGTGCTTTGATAAGAGTAAGATAAGTGAAATTTTTTGTTCTGAAAGCATGAATTTAGGTATGTTTAATAGATTCTGTCCTATTCTGAAGGCTAGAGCACAGTTGGAAGAAAGAGTTGATTTGAATAAATTTAATAGAAATGAAGAAAGATATGTTATTTGTATGCATAGAAAGAATTTTTGGACTAATAAGTGGATGCAGGAACCTAGAAAGATTTTTTGCAGATTGCAGGTCCAACACTGTGATCCTAGTGCGTAGTACAGGAGAAGTTGGGAAAATTTAAGAGAAAACGAGGATTGACATTATGTTATAACAGCAGCAGACCGATACATCTTGCTAAGGAATGCCCTGGTACAGATCCTATTTGTCTTTGTTGTAAAATTGTTGGTCATGAGGTTGAGGATTGTCCAAGGATGATTGCTAAAGTTGAAAGGATGAACATGAGATAAGAAAACTATGAAGGAAGTCAAGAAACTAAGAGCATGTTAGAGAATCATAAAGAAAAAGAATCAGAGAAAGTTTAGAATATGTTATTATAGTTGAAAGAAACAATGAATGATCACAAAGATGCCAGTTTACCAGAGATTTTGAAAGTAAAACAACGCATAAGTACAAGAATAGAAGAATTCAACATAGATTGTTTCTTGGATGAGGAAACACAAGTGAATATTATGACAGAAGGCACTTGGGAAATTTTGGGAAATCCTACTATGGTACCTTCATTGGGAAGGATAGGATTTTTTAAGGGAAAGATGATAACCCTATGTCGAAGAGTTACTAATGTATCTATTACTGTTCATGGAACATCAACTACAGAGGAATTTGAAGTCCTTAAGTTTATTGGGGACAACGCCCCTTTCCCACTTTTATTAGGTAAGTATTGGATTGAGAAGGATCAGATCAGAAGGAAAGTAGAGAAAGAAGCTACAGATAAGAAAATGCAAGAACTAAGGGATTTCATAGCTAGAAAATAGACCGACTAATAGAAGAACGAGAAGATAAGTCAAAGAAACAAAACAAAGTAACAACGTAGAAGGGACAAAAGGAAAGAGAATCAGTTGTCAAGGTTGAAAGAATGCAAGAAGGTTTGAAGGGCCTATCCATGCAAGAAAGAAGAACACCCACCCTGGAATTAATAAGAGAAGGGATATTAACTTCAGATTCTTTTAGAGCACATCAACAGTGCGAAGTCACTACGCTAGGAGAAGATAAGAATAAGAATGGAAAGAGGATTCCATAAACAGTTAGAGAGACTCATATCACAAGAAAGAAGGCAAGGAAGATGAGTAAAAAGAAAGCTAAGATGGAAAAGCTACAAGAAGCTATAGAGACCAGATGGAAGACTTCACAGACTGGAACTTCGTAGGAGGCAGGTTCACAGGATTTGAACCTCGACGGAACAACAAGACTGCGCAGAATGGGACTTCACCCTGGCGAAGCTATATGACCATTGGAGGCACCCCGACTGTTAGAACGACGCTAAAAAATGGGTATAAAACACATTTATGGGATGATAAACTGCTTTTGGACATTGAGACCATGCCATAACGGACAGATTCACATTGATGGAAGCATTCCTACCCGTTGGAAGAATCTATTACAACGTTTTCTTATTTAACCCATTGGTCGTTGCGCCGGGACCACTTTTTTCCACCCGCAATTAACTGAGCCAAGAAGAGAATTGATTGAGCTCGAGCCGTGTTATCAAAAGCTAGACATCGCCATCTGTTTTTCTACTCCGCCTGTCCATTCTGCTACCTCAACCTGTCTGTTTAAAAATAATAATTTCGGGCAAACCTAGTGCATTAGAGAAGTTTGTCGAGGAGGTCCTCAAGAAGATAATGGCCGACAAACAATTATCTGAAGGTGTCCAGGCATCATTGACTAGGGTAATGCAGGCTTTCCCTTCAACTGGACGTCACTCTGGGTGTGTCAACCCCACGAATGAGCAGTGAAGTAAGCATCATGATGTTTTGGATAATGCGAAGTAGATATCATCGATCTTACTAGAGTATATCCCACCTTTGGCTAGTGCGGTTAACCGCAGCAGCATTCCCCGAGATTATGAGTACACCCTGATCATTGCATACATTTCAAAAGGAATACACGTAGTTGGAAGTCAGTTGGGACAGATCCCGTTACCAAAGAACAACTATTTCAATCTGGGCGATAGAAAGAACTATGCTATGCTAGCACCCCACCGCTACTTGACGAAGACAACCGGGAAGAAGCCCCGCCTTATCTCCTAGCCATGGATTAAGGAGCTTGCGCAGTCCACTATGATAAATGTGATGAATATTCCCCATTTTGGCCATCACCATGAGGTTAACGCTTGCGTTAAACTCCTCTTGTCTTGATATCATGGAGGATGCCTATGGCTCGACTGACGGATTACTATAGATCCCACGTTGATCCACTGGATTACAGGATTAAGCATGCAGGGACCTAACCCTCAACAGGTTTATCCAGGGAAGGCCTTGGACTGCTCCCTGGCACAACACATCAAGGAATCTTACGACGAAGTCAAAAAAGGAAAGCGAGGCTACAAGGTATTTTCTATATAGGATGGCGTAGTGTGCCTCACTTGCCAACTCATTGTTGGCAAGCTCGTAAGAAAGAACCACCCCACACATGTCACTAGGTTTGTGGTGGACCTCGCAGGAAAATGTGTGGAGGGCATGAAGATGAATTCGGCGAGTTACCTCATCAATGAACTACAGAAATACTACTACGAAGCTCAGGATTTGGGATACAAATTCCACTTTAGCTGGTTGATCGTTTTGATCTCATTTGTCGCTTGGAAAATGCTTGAAGGAGCCACCTTTCTAGAGATCGAACCATCAGAGCCGTTGGCTGCTAGGTTTTCTACCTTGTGGTACACCAACAACATGTCGAAGCAATGGCAGTCCAATGTAGTATTTCATGCATATTACCAGCAATTGAATATTTCCATCATGTCATTTCTGCGCATGACACCGCGCACTCTACACCAATACCAACCGATAGAAAAGTTCCATGCAGATCTGCATTTCATCTATATCACTGCGCCCCAAGATGAGAACAAGGAAGAGTTATAGTCGTACTATAAGCTAATAGATGATGACATGGAGCAAATCACAAAGGAGTGGTTGAAGGAACTCCTTGTACCGGTCGTTGATGTAGAACTCTTTGACACTGACACCATAGGAATCCCCCTATTCCTAGTCACCCGGGTCGAGCATGTTGGACAATCCAGTGTGAAGAAGAAGTCCAGAATATAGAAATCGATGAGGAGGACAACACCTCTGAAGAAAATGGATTTGGCTCGTCAGGAGGAGGAGGAGACGAAGAAAATGGAGAAGGAGGAGGGGATGAGAAAGGAGAAGGCGAAGCTACACCACCGAAAGATTCCCCTACTGAAACAGTAACACCGCAAAAGAGGAAGGTTTCTCCACATAAACCTTCAGCAAGAAAGAAGACGTGTGCTAGTAAGCCCCAATTGGAGACCACGCTCATGGAGGATGATATCAGTTTGGTCCATGGAGCTATGGAGGACAATTTCGAGGAAAACTTGTAGAGATATGGAGTGAAGCAAGAAGAGCTATATGGAAGGATAGAAAATGAATTGAACGAAGAAAAAAAATCTATTCGTTTGGTTTGTGCAGTACCTATTGCGTCATAGATTGTAGAATTGGGGGATGAACCAACTCAATTGAGAAGACTTGTAGATGTGATAGAGGCTCGACTTCATAAAATACAAGAAGTGAAGGAGAAGGCCACAAAATCCTTGAAACAAGAGAAAGTGGAATCCTTAGAACAATTACACGTAGCATGGTACTTTGTAATCGCCTATGAAAATGAGAAAGAAGAGTTTCATGCGATGATCCAAGAGGAAAAATCCCAGCTACAGAGAGAAAAGGAGAAGTTGCTCACAGAACGGGCCATGATCAAAGAGGCAGTGAGTAAATCATGTCACTCTGTGCCAAGATTGGCACAGAAGGAACAAGAGTCGGTCTAGGCTCAAGTAGTGAAGCTCATTGAGACCATCCAACAACTTCAAGCTAGGATAACAGAGTTGGAGGTCCAAGAAGTACCGAGCACTCCGCAGAAGGTGCGTGAACAGAGGGAGAAAGCTGCTAAGAACAAAGTTGTAAGTATCATATCCCTCGCCTCAGAGTGAAAATAGTTGAGAAATAGAAGCGCATAGACATATGAACACCTCCTAGAAGATCTAGAGCTAAGGAAACTGGAAGCACAACTACAGGAGGTGCAGCAATAGGCATTCACCATGCAGGCGCAGATGAAGCTACTCACCACAATTGAAAGAATGAAGAGATCTTAGAAACAATGCACAGTGCAACAACAACTCATTTCCCTCCAAGGAAGCGTAATGGAAGTCATGAAGAAGATATAACTTGTGCAGGATGAATCCTGTAAGGTGTTCAAAGAAATTGAGGGATAAGGCTCGCAATTGGACCAAGTGGTTGCATCCATAGAACAATGCCTAGAAGGGCCTGTTACAACATAGACGATCCAGGAGCTTGCTGAGCAGGAGGCTCAGGCGAAGCAATAAGTCGAGGAAGCTCAAGGCCTTCAAAGCAATGTTGCCCAGACCTGAGTGACTCAGGACGAGTCACAGGTGAGTGTTGGGGGCCTGTTGGCCCTTGACTAAGTTTTGAGGAAACCTTGGTCAGGTTTGGACCACTTTTTGGACTTCAACGGGTTGGTCGAAGATGGAGCACCCAGGCGAAGCTGAGATCGTGGATCTCACTTGTTTTGCAGGCTATGTGGACCCAGTAAGGGGTTCCTTTAGGGTTTTTGTAATGGGTTATGGGATGTCAACCCATGGGGTTTACCCATGATTAGGCCATTTTGTAAGGGATTGTAAAAGTATAAATAAGCAAGAATGTATTGTAGAAGAGTAGTGGACAGTGGCTAAGTGCAAGTAGTTATGAGTTGCTTTGTGCAACAGAATGTGTATGTGTTAAGGCTCTGTGCTTGATAGAGAAGTTGGCTCTATGTGTTGACCTAGTTTTGGAAGGAGGATCAGGTGCTCATTGTGCATATCTCCCGTCCTATGTGAAGCTCGACTCTATGGCTTAGTGCACATGAGTCACTGAATGTAAGAGATTGAAGAATAATAAGGAAGACGAAGCACTTGGTGGACGTAGCCCCACACTGGGGTGAACCACGTATATCTTGTGTCTTTGGTTTTCTTTGTGTTTTGTTGTTTATGTTATGAATCTTCTCAGTACTTAAGATTATTATGCATGATAGATAGATCTGTTGATGCTTAGTTCTTTACTTGTGTTAAATATGAATGAATGCCTAAGTGGTTGAAATGATTAATCTTTGTTGTTACTGCACCGATCTCTACTAGGGTATGTTCTGTGATGTTATTAAATCTAATCAACTAATGCATATCGCCTTCTAAGTGTTGCTAGAATACTCTATGAAGTGTTTTTATAACAGATCTGTGTCCCATCTTGGTTACAGACACTTGTGTCTTGTTACCCCCCCTGCTTCTACCTTGGATGAGACTTCGCCTGCTTCGCAAGTGTTGTCGAAAGGGTCGGTAGTTAGGGTTTTGTTGGTGCATTGTTGAAGCGTTGAACCCTGGGTCTACCCCTGTGCCAACAAGGGATAAGGAAATACTGGAACCAACGTTACCTACTAATGTTAGTTTCATGGAATCCCGTATTGGGAAATTTTAAGACATCCAATTCACTGATTATGATATTTGTGGCCTATTCCATTTCCCCCGAGCACCTTTTCCCCAACTATGAACAAAAAATCACGAGTGCATATGGGCATCCACTAGTAATCACACAAGAATGGGCCAAGCCCCTTCGCCAGCCTGGCATCCTAACATTGGTACATTTCCCTAACTTTGTCTATGGTGCATATTTCATGGCATGTGTCTGATTTTTAATCACTCGGTTTCATGTCATCTACCCCTGGCTAGACAACAAATACCCAGTTTATGCATAGACCATACATAAGGTTACAAGTCTTTCAACACACTGTGAGGAACTAGTGAAAATGCTCAAAGCTAAAGATATAGTGTATGTTGCAACCACCTTTTGACACTCGGAACTCAATTGGGTTGCAGCAAATCAATGCCGAGGCAACCTTGAACCACTTTGGATTGGAAGCTGCCCTCTTCCAACCCGAGAGGGATCTCTCGAATAATGGCACAAAATAATCTTTAGTAAGCGTGAAATGGTGGGAAGATTTATGGGTAAATGATGGTCTTGGATTTTTAGAGTTTGGGGGTTAAACTAGGGAAATGGTCCATTGGGCATGGAGTCAAGTGAAAGCCGAAGAAAGGAGACAATAACAGAGATCATTTAACTTGCGGAAAGTGAGGCAAAGTAAGTCTATCTTTCAGCGATTTGATAATAGTGGTGTGGTAGCAAAAAAAGGAAAGGAAAAGCCAATGTAGCAGAGAATATATGAAGAATTCTAGAAGTGTAGGCTGGTCTTACACCCGTTGATCGTTGGTGCAGAGGAAAGGAAACAAACAATTACAGAAAACGAAAATCCATTCGCTATAGTAGTGGTCGTACTAAAGTATAACGAAGCACATCAATTAGAAGAAAATAAAATGAAATGCAGTTGTGACAGAATAAGGAAGAAATAAACAATATGATAAAGACAATATCAACTACGAGTAAGGAACATATAAATGAAGTCCAAACAGATTTAACACATCTGAAATAAGGAGAAACATACTGAAAGAAATCAACCGTGATGAATCTCACAGTCGCAAGTAAAAAATCTTTTGTATTATTTCATTCCTGGTTTACAAAATAACTCAGCAATTACAATGACCCCCTCTTCGAAAGAGGTTTTCCCTAGCGCTGCACTCNCCCCCCCTCTTTTTTGTTACATACATCAGTCTTTTAAAAATAAAATTAAAACTCTTTGTGTTTCGGGAATCTAAAACGGTTCGTCTTCATGGAATTCTGCAACTGCCAGGCGCATCTGCCAGCTCCTTGAACCGTTAATAATTGTTTGACAACTCATCATTCCTTCCTTGACACTCGGAAGCTGCGGTTTTTCTTTTCAATATTAGAATCCGTCCGTTTTTGAAACACTATTCGTTCACATTGTCATCGTCTCGTGAACAGTTTACATAGACTTCAGTGTATCCATCTTCAAACAATTCTGAATCTTCTGTCCACATAAAGCAAGACTACCATCCCTCATTAGCAGTGTTTCCAGTCTATATTCAAACTTCCAGAGTGGCAGGTCCTCCCTAGATGCTGGGCTTTCCGCTCTACAACAAATGGTTGAGTCTTGTCCTATTCGTGCAATTACTGACAAGCATTCCAATTTGCCGCTAAGACCTGTATTGACATTAAATGATAATCTCTTCCATTTGTTTGGCTCGAGCTCCAGATCTGGAACTATTTCAATCCTGAGACTTCTAGTTTCAGGAGTATTTACTGAGGTTCGTCTCTCTTCACTTATAACAAGCAAATTACAAGGCAACTGATTAAATTGAATCTCAAGCTCATCAATTTCCATGGGTAGGGGTAAATGAGTTAGTAATGACAAAGTGAAGGATGTCATTCCCCTAGGTTTCACAACTTTCTCATGAAACGCAACATAAGCCAAAAGAACTGCTCTCAAAGGACTGACAAGATCAATTTCTAGAAATATTGGCCCAGACTATGTCACAGAGACGCAACTAGTTCCTTCCTGGGCTGGTATATCAGAGGTTTTTCCTTGCAAAATTCCAATCACTTCTTTGTGTATCTTCACTCTTTGGGAGTACGAAAATGGACCAGCTGGTGCATCTTCATTCTGAAAGGTGACAACTTCCAACTCTAAATCTGACAATATTGGCAAAGCTGCAATCTCAAGAGAATACTCTACGTATTCTTTCAGCAAAGACAGTTTTCTTGCACACTCTTTTAGGTAGCCCAAACATGCCCAGAGCAATGTTACCCAGACTTCTTTCCTGTACAATCCCGCCACCCTGTCAAAGAGCTTCTTTGCATTTACATACTCCCTAGCAGTGAAATATTCTTGACCCATCTCACTACCGATACAGTAAACCATTATACTAGATTTAACCAGTTTATATTGTTCATAAGCTTTCATAAGTAGATCAATCACAGCATGAAACATTTTTTCCTCTGCAATGAAATGCCCCAAATACTCTGATTGAGTAGGACTTCTCATGTGAAGACTGCTGCCCTCAAGAAATTGTGGATATTGCCCCACATAAAGAGGTACACCTAGTGCCTCGGAAGAACTTTGAAATATGTTCACTGCTTCATTTTTAGAAGCTTCAGACATGTCTAAAGCAAACTTGAAGATGTTTCTCCTCTCTCACATATAACGTGCTGCTAACTGGTAGTAGTATCTCGGTTGTTGTTCCAACTCAGTGACGAGTGGTCCAGGCATCCCTGATGTAGGAAGTATGGAAGTTCCAAGAGAACTTGCCTGGACTAACTCTGCAAATATAATATACTGTCTGCTAACCCATTCCCAGTGAAGAAATGCAGCATTGTTTGGCCCTATCAATTGCATGTGACGATCTGCAAGGAAGAAACATGCATCAGGAGCTTGTGACTTATGGCGGTTTGTACTGTGCGCCACACTCGATTGTAAGTTCATACCAACATATCCTCTACAAAAGTTGAAAGGTAGCCCTTCATAATCTTCCTTTTGACAAGTAAAAGAATCGAGTTCCTATGATGACTCTTCCTGCAATGCATCAACTCTGATAGATATAGTTCTCAGAGGCAACGCACATTGGTGTCAATGATTAAGCCCTTCTGTGGATTCGGAGTCGGGGTTCCGTGTAGCAATCTGCTGCAGTCTCTCGGTAGAGGGGGCCAAATAATGAAGCAACATGTTTCTAACGGTAGGTATCCTGTGTGCAACCCTACTATTATGTCCATCTGTCTGGGCATTTCTGGTGTGTAAAAAACGTCTCTCTGCCTTCTTAGGACGATTCGCTACCTCTTCCAATCTGACCCATGCTCCGTTTCTCTGGTTATTCACTGACCTCATTTCTGACCTCTTTTCTGCCAGTCTCGACAAGGTTTTTAGGGTAACGACTCTTGGCTTTCTTCAACAAGCATAGATCTCTAATCAAAACCCTAATTTGCCTCACGCCCACATGAAAACCTTAATGCATGCAACCAACGAGGCGTTGCATTCGAGCGACCGGCGTGAAGAAGCCATTTCCCAAGAAATTTCATGGCATCATTTGGATTCACGCAACTATTTCGAATCTCATTCAGGGGCTAGATAGGATGGTGTACAATTGTGTTGCGAAATCTTTGCCATGCAAGATCACGAGTGTAATGATTTTGGTGTCGAGAGATATGGTCCAATTCAAAGTTTAAAAACATATTTCTGAGTCCCAGCACTTTGTTTTTGTACGGAAAATGACACAAATGACACCAAAGATCAAAATTCTCGGATGGTTGAACTGTTTTGAACGAGCTTTTCTCTGTAGCAATTTTGGCCGCAGATTTGAAATCTTTTCGGTACAGAACGAAGCAAACTTTGAAGGCGGCTCGACATCCTTTCGTCCAAGAATGGCGACTGTTGCAATGAAGGCAGACAGTCCTCCTGCATAACCATACATCTTGCTCTATCTGAGAGAATTGGTAAATACCACCCATGGTGCAACGACTCGCAGAATAATGCATTCTTTCGTTACATTGCTCGCGATTACTGCATAAATCGGAATTCCTTGCACAACTTCGTAGTCGAAACCATTGCTAGGCTTCCATTGCACGTTGGGCTATGATTAGGCACTTATTACGACACTCCTGAAGCTCCTGGAAAAGGTCTGCATTGCTTTCTTCCAACCATGAAATATTTTTCTTTAGTTCCTGCACTTAATTAGATGGAACACCTCCACCAGCACAAGCACAGAGTAGTTCAGATTGCAAATATTCGAGTTGCTACCGCATTCTTTGCATTTCAATGGACATTGGATCATGATTGACAATTGGCTTATTCTGAATATTATGAGCACGATTAGCATACTTAAGAGTATTGAGAGTTTCCTCTGCATTTATATATGCAGGACTGACACAAGCTATCATCACAGTTCTGTTGTTCCCTCTTAAAGAATCCTGCAAAAGGCGAGTCAATTTGTTGTCTCGGTATGGAACATGAACTCCTTCTTTGCGTTTCTTTTCATCTCCCAATGCACTCATGACATTCCCAAGTGCCAGCAGCCCCTTGTTAAAGTGAATACCTTCTTTTAAATGAAGACCATCAGCACCAGTCCTCTTTGCGTGCTCTAACCCAGCAAGATCTACCAAGTGAAGCTTTGCACATAAAAATTCTTCCCCTCCATCATCTACTGAGCCGGTTTCCCTTGTTAGAACCACGTTGTATTTCTGCATCTTCTCGATGGTGATTTTAAAGATGGCATGTGAACGACTGGAGTGTGAATTCATGTTTGTGCTTTCAGTTTCTCGAGATGATGATCCCTGTGCTAGACATGCAGCCATTTCTTTCTGAGTGCTAACATCTATCTCTATTGAGCCAGCAAGCGTTATAACCCCATTTGAATTTTCTCGAATTTGTATGGGTGACTTTCCAGGGACTGTTGACTTTCCATTGGGACTATTCACTATTTCTGGCTTTGTTGCAGATGGAGAATTAGGATCAAGCAAGCCATGTACTTCTTCTCTCAGAATCTCAACGAAGGAAACCCTTATCTGAAATTCTACTTGATGCTTTAGGCTTTTAATCTTCTTGAATGTTGTCTCCATAACCTTAGGAATAATTCCTATTTCACTACCATCACCATAACCAGTGCCCATGGTATATGTCTTACCAGAACCAGTCTGTCCATATGCAAGAACTGTAGCATTGTAGCCATGGAACAAACCATCAACAAGTGGAGCAACACATTCTTCAAAAATAGCTGATGAAGGAGACCCAGTGCTACCATATACATGATCAAATGTAAATGAATGAGAACCAATCTGTACCTTGGGAAGCACAGTCAATTTTGATATCTGTTACAACATAGGCTCCATCTAGGGATGGTACTTTCTTGTAAAGTGCCAATAATAGTAGACTAGGTGCCTTCATCCATTGGGCGAACTTACGTGAAAGCTATAATTCTGAGTTCTCCTGCCAGTGAAATCACCATTGGAAACTTTAAACGGAGTCGCCAGAGCATGTGCAACCAATATTTTCCTATGATCAGTTGCTCAACCAGACCTTAGGACTATGACAATGTCATTATCCCAGGGATAGATATCAACATCGAAATCCGCGGCAACGACGCCAAAAATGTTGACACTCGAAACTGAATTGGGTTGCAGCAAATCAATCCCGAGGCAACCTCGAACCACTTTGGATTGGAAGCTTCCCTCTTCCAACCCGAGAGGGATCTCTCGAATAATGTCACAAAATAATCTTTAGTAAGCATGAAATGGTGGGAAGATTTATGGGTAAATGATGGTCTTGGATTTTTAGAGTTTGGGGGTTAAACCAAGGAAATGGTCCATTGGGCATGGAGTCAAGTGAAAGCCGAAGAAAGGAGACAATAGCAGAGATCATTTAACTTGCGGAAAGTGAGGTAAAGTAAGTCTATCTTTCAGCGATTTGATAATAGTGGTGTGGTAGCAGAAAAAGGAAAGGAAAAGCCAATGTAGCAGAGAATATATGAAGAATTCTGGAAGTGTAGGCTAGTCTTACACCCGCTGATAGCTGGTGCAGAGGAAAGGCAGCAAAAAATTACAGAAAACAAAAATCCATTTGCTATAGTAGTGGTCGTACTAAAGTATAACGAAGCACATCAGTTAGAAGAAAATAAAATAAAACGCAGTTGTGACAGAATAAGGAAGAAATAAACAATATGATAAAGACAATATCAACTACGAGTAAGGAACATATAAATGAAGTCCAAACAGATTTAACACAGCTGAAATAAGGAGAAACATACTGAAAGAAATCGACCGTGATGAATCTTACAGTCGCAAGTAAAAAATCTTCTGTATTATTTCATTCCTGGTTTACAAAATAACTCAGCAATTACAATGAACCCCTCTTCGAAAGAGGTTTTCCCCAGCGCTGCACTCACGCCCCTCCCTCTTTTTTGTTACATACATCAGTCTTTTAAAAAGAAAAATAAAACTCTTTGTGTTTCGGGAATCTGAAACGGTTTTTCTTCATGGCATTCTGCAACTGCCAGGCGCATCTTCCAGCTCCTTGAACAGTTACTAATTGTTTGACAACTCATCATTCCTTCCTTGACACTTGGAAGCTGCGGTTTTGCTTTTCAATATCAGAATCCATCCGTTTTTGAAACACTATTCGTTCACATTGTCATCGTCTCGTGAACAGTTTACATAGACTTCAGTGTATCCATCTTCAAACAATTTTGAATCTTCTGTCCACATAAAACAAGACTACCATCCCTCATTGGCAGTGTTTCCAGTCTATCTTTAGCTACGTAATCATCTATGCCCTATTCATTACTGGCCAATAAAATTGTTTCCTAGTGGTTGTGATCATTTTCTGATAACCAAGATGACTAGTGTATGGTATTTTGTGTAGTCCATCCAACATGAACCTCTTGACACTTGAAACTGAATTGGGTTGCAGCAAATCAATCCCGAGGCAACATCGAACCACTTTGGATTGGAAGCTTCCCTCTTCCAACCCGAGAGGGATCTCTCGAATAATGTCACAAAATAATCTTTAGTAAGCATGAAATGGTGGGCAGATTTATGGGTAAATGATGGTCTTGGATTTTTAGAGTTTGGGGGTTAAACCAAGGAAATGGTCCATTGGGCATGGAGTCAAGTGAAATCCGAAGAAAGGAGACAATAGCAGAGATCATTTAACTTGTGGAAAGTGAGGCAAAGTAAGTCTATCTTTCAATGATTTGATAATAGTGGTGTGGTAGCAGAAAAAGGAAAGGAAAAGCCAATGTAGCAGAGAATATATGTAGAATTCTGGAAGTCTAGGCTGGTCTTACACCCGTTGATAGCTGGTGCAGAGGAAAGGCAGCAAACAATTACAGAAAACCAAAATCCATTCGCTATAGTAGTGGTCGTACTAAAGTATAACGAAGCACATCAGTTAGAAGAAAATAAAATGAAACACAGTTGTGACAGAATAAGGAAGAAATAAACAATATGATAAAGACAATATCAACTGCGAGTAAGGAACATATAAATGAAGTCCAAACAGATTTAACACAGCTGAAATAAGGAGAAACATACTGAAAGAAATCGACCGTGATGAA
>SNQJ01S0163965.1:4807-21268 GCA_010110895.2 Picea sitchensis | reverse complement strand
CAACTTGTAATCAATCATTAATTATGATTACCATGCTATGGCATGTGAACAATGTAAATGTATTATTGTTTATATTTCCAATAACTGACTGTGGGGGTGATGCCTTGAAGTACTAACCATGATATCACTAGAGGAAAGAGTGAGGAAACTATAGAGAGGGTTCATTATGTGAAAATTACCCAATTCTGTTTGTTGAAATAGTAAGCCTCATCCTAATCCCAAGGAAAAATCAGTTAATGAAATAAGGACTGGTGGTTGAACAATAAACTACCCCCATGAATGGAAACATGGAGTCTGGCTAAGGAGAGAAAAAATTGTTATCCCGAAGTACCACAGAGTGTAGTTTTCCTGCAGGCCTAGACTAACCTGAGTTACTTCTGACAGAATGAACAGGACAGGTCCAGAACCTCCCTGGGGGAAAAAGGAGAGGGCATGAAAGAGAAGTAGGATACCATTAATAAAGAGGAAGAGAACGTTAGGCCCTCGATTTGAGAAGAAGAACTGAAGGATTAAGTTGTTCTGGTTAAAGGTTGAGAACAAGAGAAAGGATCTCTGAGCGTTTGCAGAAAACATGACCTGAGTAGAAGGTCGCGAGCTTGATGCTGAGGGAGCATCTGATAAACCTCGCAGAGGCTGTGATAGAGAAAAAACCTCTGAGAAACTACAAACGTTCCCTAGTGATATCATGTCTTGGCACGGGGGTGGCTAGAGCGCTAAGAATGAATGCCTCTAAGCCTATAGTTGGTTGGAAAGACGAATACCCACAGTTGGTTGGTCAGTGATCAACTCTAATAGATAAGTATTTCATATAACCTATGTACTAGAATTGAAATGAGTGTTGGATTTCTGTGTCTGTGACTGAAATTTTCATTGCTTGATTAATATTAGTTATGCTTATTGTTCTTCTGTGAACCCCTGCATTTGAATGGTTTCTATTTGCCTCTTCTTAGAAGCAAGAGAACTATTAGACATGGTCTTCAAATGAAATTAGGAATATGATTATGGTTTTTGTGCTGGTTGGAAAACACTTAAGGGAATTTTCCCAAGGGTTGATTTTTTAATGTAAGAGTCGGGGTAGACTTCGCTGGAATGTTTCAATCCTGTTGATCCCTCGAAAATACTTTTCCATGTTTTAGAACTTAATTTTTTTGAATGGAGTTGCTTCCTTCAAACCAACCATCCAAGAGACCATGGGTTCATGCCCACAATCTTAACCAAATCTTGGTTAAGAGTTATGAGTGTAGCCTCCAGAGTTTGACAAAGTTCCATAGGACTAGGTCCATGGAAGCCTTCGCTACACTAAAAAAGGAGCTAAGTTATTCGGGATTTTGAGAGTCCAGAGCTTTGGGGTGAATGAACATTGCAATGTCTAAATGCGTCGAATGTGACCTGTTAGACCCATCGATGATTTTCGGGGATAAATTTCACCAATGGGATACTTTTGCATGGTTTTTCCCAAAAAAATGATTTGTCAATTTTCATTTTTTCCAAAAATGATTCGCCCAAATTCCATAGAATAAAATTATTTTACCTTAAAATTTTCTAAAATTGTATAGAAGATATATAAAATCCTTCAAAATTTGAATATTTTTACAAAAATATCACCAAACATTTTACATTTTGCATATTAAGGAATAGTAAGATTAGCTCATGTTTCTACATTTTAATATAAATTTCCATCCTTAAAATCATCCTTGGTCATACCGGTAACTTGACGGTCGACCGAAAGTTGGCGGTCATTTACCCGTCATCGTGGGATTCATCCCCTTGTTAAACCCTGATCCACTTCTCGATCGTGAAGTAAAACGAGCCGTAGATTTCAGGATATTCAGGATCTCCCTTGACCATTGGATCTATGTCATGGTCATTCGACACTGACCTACTCCGAGAGAAAAAGAGTGTTAAATGGGCGGAACCTCTGAACGCCAAAGTCATGAAGTGACAAGGACCATCGGTCCGAGGATGCTTCAATATATCTCATGACCATTGGATCTATACCATGGTCAGTCTGATGTTGACCTAATCCGAGAGAGAAAATGTGTTAGACAATCAGAACCTCCAAACGTTGAACTCGTGAAGTAACGTGGACTGTGGATCTAAGGATCCTTCGAGATCCTTCTCGACCGTTAGATCGATCCTAGTGAAATGATAACATAAAGTAATCCGGTGAAGTTCTACTCCAGGAGGTTCGACATGTTGGTGAATGAGAATATTGCTGGAGCGTCAAAGACCGAAGTGACGTGGCATGCTAATGTCACCTAGGGTGATGTGGACCCATAGTAGGTGTGCCACGTGTCACACTAATTTGTGAATTTCACAAACCTTATGTGTCAAATATACCTTGACATGTGTCACCTGTTGATTGGGCCATGTGTTACCCTTGTATTCTACCAAATGTCTTCCATTGGATCAAACTAAGGAAGATTATGGGTTGTCTGATCATTATTCAACTCTTTGACTAAACCCCACTTCAGGTGATTCAGGATGAAAGGCTTGGAGTTTACCCAAAGCGTCAAAGGCTGAAGTGACGTCAGCAGACGATGTGGAAAAATTACACGGTGGAGTTTGACCGTGTGACAGAACTACCGCATATCAGCACGTGGCTAAACCATGCATCCTACTGATTTATCATATATGGTATAGAGTTGGATATATGGGTACCACATGTCAATGTAGCATCATCGCCATGTATCTTCCAGGTGGCATATGGTAGTAGGGACACTCGTACAAAACACCACATACGTAAGAGGGACCCGCTTTAGGATTTCAAAACTTCAGAACTACGGGTGTTTGGAGTGCTAAGACGCAAGATCCAAAAAGGGTTGAAGGTCAGAGCCACATGGCATGATTCTAGGGTTTCAGGACTCCAGAGGATATAAGAGTAGAGAACACGATGTTCAATGTTGGAGTGCCAAAATCCCTTAAGACTATGCGTGGAATAATGGAAAATCTCATTCGTTGGATTTAATGGTGGATTGATCTCCACCATAAATGCATGAGTGTTAGGCAACTCCGAGACTTTGGGACTTCGGGAATGTTTCAAACATGGATAGGAAGGAGAAAGGGTCTAAGGCTCGGTAATTGTGAAGGCACGAGAACATTCCCTATAAATTTCCCTCTAGTGGCCATGCCATCACTAAAGGATGCAAACCTTGGTTGATTCTGTGCCAGGTGGGATGGTACAAATGAGGCAAACCCACATGGGTGCCACATGGTCATTGACAAATGATGCATGAAGAGATTTAGAAGGGAATAAATTCCAATCCAAATCTCAAATTTGATCATGGTAACAATTGTCGGAAAGCTCTTGACGAGCATAAGTTGAAAAATATCTCAGAAAGAGGATTCAAGATGATTGAGAAAAGATAATTTATTATGCCCCATCCCTTAAAAGGGTACTTAGGGGTTGGGTATGTTACAAATATATTCAGCTAGTAAATCTCTAAACCATATTTTTACTTATCCTACTAATGAAAGAGTGAATAACTTCATAAAGACATTCTCATATTGAATATCTAAACAATCTATGAAATGTTCAAAGGCTTCCATGTGCCTCTCTGCTGTAAGATCATCTTCTCCATTGAATAAAGGAAGGTATTTGAAAAAATTAGGAGGTATATCATGAAGAACTAATATAATTTTGAGAGGTTTATACCTGTTTAAATCCCTTGGATGAATCTTTGCAGGTAGATCACAAGGTATATTAAATACTGAAGGAATTAGCATATTAATTTCATTCCCAACTGATGTACAATAATGAATATTCTCTGGAAGAGTAGGAATCTGTACTTTCTAATCAAGATAAATCTCAGAAGGAAATGATACAAGAGACTTATCATTACAAAGGATAACAATGAATCAAAATTCTCTACTTGAGGAATACAAGAGGAAATTAGTATTTCTTTTTTAAAGGTCTGAGACAAGGTTTTGAACTTTTTCTTCTAAATGTATAAAATAGCAGAAAACATTTTTCAACTGTAAAATAAAAAGTAAGAAAGAACCAAATAGAATACCAACAATTTCTAGAAAGAATATTTTCATTTGATACTTGATCATTTTGAAGCAATTGTTCATTTTTGTCAACAAGCCTAGCTTACTAGTGGAGTGTTGAAATATGATTGGAATGACAATGGAATTAGTAGTGAAGGTCACAGTGGATTCTTTAGATCATGGTTTCTCCAGGTGAAAGATATAAAACCAATGTTTTATATCTGTTTATTGTTCACCATCAAGTAATAGATATTAACTTTTTCATACACTCAGGGAAAAATAGATTCGTTCCTCCATCCCCAACAACAGTGCCAAAAACTATTGTAACTAGAGATTTATCTAGGCTGCAAAAGAGATAAATGCCTAACACATTTTCAACCAAATAATGATAAATGATTTAATTTTGTAAGGATTTTTTATCAGGGTTTCAATGAGCCTTTCAATATCAAATAGTCTCAATTAAGGAGGCATGACTTCATCTACTAAATCCTTTAAAAATCTTATGAATGGATAGTAGATATAGGAGAAACAAAATTAAATAGGTAAACCAATATCCAATAATAATAAGTTTGGCCTTTCTCTTCAATAGAATAATATCATGGGATTCACTTAGATTGTGTTTTAATTTCCATAAAATAAGCATACAACATTAAAACAAAGGTCTTGTTTTTGTCACAACAAAAAAAATGAAATGTTTTGTTAAAATATAATATCTAAAGCTCATTGTAACATGGGTGGTACTGAATTGCAATAGTCATAACTCAAATGAATCTCTGAAAAGAAGAAGAATCAATGGAAACATCAAAAAACATATTACAAGAAAAGAAATAATTTAGCAAAATGAAATATCAAAATCTCCTCAATTATGGAAAATATTTTTATTGAGAGACTTATATTACATTCCAAATCAAAATACCCCTTAGGATGCTAACTCCCTTTTGATTCCACCCCATTCCCCCCTTAAAATCATCCAATATATATAAAATATTACAAGAATATCCAAAAGAGAAGGATTAACAACTGTAATACCCTGATTTTGAGCCCCGTATTAAATAATTTATTTTGTTAATTTATGAAAGGAAAGAGTGCCAAAACAATTAAAAGAGGCTAGTGTGCCTAAGAAATGTAATTTTTTTTATCATTATTAAAAATAAATACATCAATGGCTACTAGACGGACAAGGAAAAGAGTTATAAGGGGGCTATGATTCCATAAGAGAGGGGGATTGAGGGGCTAAGTATTTATTTTATATTTTATTTACCCATAATTGTTTTAATGGAGAAGAGTGGTTAGATGAGCTTCTTGGGGAAGGCCATGTGGTTGTTGATTTGCAAGTGAATATATAAACCCATTTTGTGGGTTGTTTGGGGGTTTTTCTTCACTCACTCACTCATTGTTTATTTTTCACACATTTCATTTTGTTCTCTCTCCATTCATTCTTTCACCCACTCATCATTCCTCATTTGTGTTTTTGGCTTGGGAAAAAAAAAGAATTGTTGGAGAGGAGCCATGGTTTTTTTTGGCTGTAATGACTTTTGGTGTATTCCAGCCATGAATTAATGCCTGCATGTATGGGATGAATTGACATGCATTAATTGTTTCCCACAAATATGGATCGTGATTGTCCCATCATGGAGATTCTTGACCAGATGCATTGGAGCCCTGGAAGGAGGTCGACATCCTGAGGGACTATGTGTCAGAGAATGGAGTCCATTCTCTTGGGTTGTGCAGGCTGGGTAGAAGAGAGTTGGTGTACTTTGGATTGTTGTGTGTGCTAAAAATCCTGTGAGAGCTTCAATGCTAACTGGTTTGGGAAGCTGAGTGACACTCTGGAACCGTCCTTGTGGATTCATAGCCCTGGCTCGAGGGTGACATTGTTTTTGATACTTGGAACAATAATGTCTACGGTTGAGTGGAACATAATTGGTCTATATCCAATTGGTGATTCGTTTCATTAAAGATAAGTGCTCGATGTCACGGTTTTATTTACCTGTGTATTTATTACACTGTGTATTTATTTATCTATGAAATTCGTATCTATAATATGCATGCTTGCTGGTTATTGTTGTGCATGACATATGTCTAATTTCTTTATGTTGTAGCATGAATATTGAACTCTCCATGTGAATATTTCATGCCTATTTATTAATTAGAAATTTATCTGAATTCGAATTTAGTTCAGAAGTGAGTTTTGAGGTATCATACCCAACCTGTGGGTGGCTGGGTATGTTACCACTTGAATTAGTGTAGCCCGACCTGGGGATGGATGGGTACATTATAGATTGGTATCAAATATCCAGGTTGAAACATAGAACTGGTATGGAACGAAACTGTGGACAAGGTATTTTTGTTAAAAATGGATATGTCCTTGCGATCTTAAAGCTCATGAGAGATAGCATTGGAAAGATTGCACATAATCCAGAGCGTCGTGGAGACAGTGATCCTTTGTAAAGGATCATATAATTGTGGTGGTACCTTTAGGATTTCGGGAGATATCACAACCGTTGATCGAATCCAAGTAGGAGATGAAAAACTCTAGAACTTCGCTGCTTCGACGATTATTGGAGACAAGGAAGAAGCATGAAATGGCCGAAGTGGCGAAGTCTTGCCGATCGTCCGATATGATAGGAAGGTCAGGTGAAATCTCAATCATTGATCATGGTAATTTGGCATTGATCATATATATGTAAGAAGTTTGAGCCTCCATAAATCCCGAAGGTCGAAGTCGCGAAGTCATGCCGACTGTTCGATCTGATAGGAATTCAGGCGTAATGTGAGCTGTAGATCCATAGTGGAAGAATAGTGAAGTTTTGGGACTTCGAAACTTCACCACTTTGGAGATCACTAGATAATGGGAAACTCCTTGAAGTTTTGAATCCCCAAAGTGTCGAAACTGCGAAGTGCCAAAACCATGAAGTGAAAAGCCATAGTCTGTGAAATCACGCAGGTTGTCAGATATGGAGCGAAGGAATGTGGATCATCTATTTTATTGATGACTTGTCATAGGACATGTGGAAGGGGTACCATGTGGGGACACATGCCACCTGGATTTAGTAGTCTTTGGACCCCAACCTGTTCATTTTTTAGTGACACGTGGCACACATGCCATGGGTCCATGTCACCATAGGTGACATCAACATGCCATGTCATCTACCAGTGAAAGTGCCGAAGACTAAAGTTGTAAATTCACACAGAATGTCGATCTAATATCCCTTCAGGACCTTTCTCAACTGTTATATTAAGCTAGTGGAAGGATAGCATAAGCAGAGGGGTTAACCGACGGTAAGAATTCATCGTCACTTTATGATTGTTTTGGAAGGTATAACTCTGGAGGAGTTGAGAAACTCGTGAGTGGTAATGTCCCAGAGTCCCAGAGTAGATAATTGATGTGGGACATTGATATAAGACCCTTTGGGATTCCTTGTGATCATCCAATTGAATAGTGGAAGGATAGGGTAAGTTTTTCGACTGGTAAAACTGTGGGGGAGTTGAATGACTTGAGAATTGTAATGTCCCAGAGTCTCGGAGTGTTGAAGTCCCAAAATAATTAAGGAACATCCCTCCCAATGTCTGATTAAGTCACGACCATTGATCTCATTGAATCCTCCATATGGGGCGGGACCATCCAATCAACGGGAGATTAAATATTGACCATACGATCTGCTAGTGGAGTTAATAGAAGGGTTTCGGTGAATCTTACTCTGGGAGAAGTTGGAAGATTGGAAAGGGAGAATATTTGAAGGCCAAATTCAATAGGAATTTATCCCAATGCATGTATCATGATAAGGTAAAGGGGTCAATTAGAGGCGTGAAGGGCCTAGAAGTAACCAAGATCTCGAACATTGTGTTCAAACAAGCTCCCGTGTACAAGAATACAGAGGAAGGCGCTAAAGAGTGAATAAGCTCGTGGTTTCGAGCTGTGGTAACATGGAAAGTGGTTTGAAGGAATTTCCTGTGTACAATTTGAATTATGTACCAGTTAAAGGAGCTGTGTAATATTTTGACAAGATCCTGTTGCAAAAAAAAAAGAAAAGGGGCTGAAAGTGATTTTTCGGGAAGCCATAACTTTCAACTCAGATATCAAATTGTGGAAAGATTACAGTCATTGGGAAATGTGATTCAGAGGATAATAACATGGAATTGTTATAATGTGGAGAATGATAATATATTTCTTCATGAATTGAGAAGAAAAACGACCTGTAACATTGTTTGGATTTTTTTTTTATAATGTGCATAATCCTAACAAAATGGTTCCTTGCACATTTTACAAAATTAGGGGGTGTAAACATATCAGTTCAGTATAAGAATGCATATTCAAGAAATGGAAGAAGGAGAGGGAGCTTACAGTTATGATAAAGAGGCCAAAGGTAAAAATATCAATGTTGGTAACACAAAAGCAAAATCCAATGGACACAAGGGCAGAGGGGAGCACCAAACATAGATAGAGACTGTGAGAAGCCTAAAAATAGAAGTCCAGAGTTACAAAGCAGACAATTAGAGACTAATAAGAGAACAAAATTAGATAAATTCTTAAGTGATGAAAAGATTAAATTAGTTGTAGAGGCAAACAAAGAATGGATCAAACTCAAAACATGAGGAAGAGGGAAAATGTCATGAAAGAAGAGATAACCACAGAAGAGTTGGTTATTCAAGAAGTGATATAAGAACTCATAGACATCACTCACCTCCCTACTCAGCAAGGAAATTTTATGCATCTGAAGATTCCATAAGTAGTCCAGAGGTGTCTCATGTTAGGCACCAAAGAAGAATACATGAATTGGAAAATTTGTAAGGAGAGTTGAGGAAGCTTAAGCCACCATCCTTTGATGGTGAAAGATAAAGGGAAGATGATGTTGAATCATGGTTTATTGGACCCAGGAGGTATTTTCAATTGCATAACTACTCATAAAACCTAGAAGCCATAATTTCCACATACCATTTACATGGGAAAGTTGCTATGTGGTGGGATTAGCTGAAGCAAGTTGAGCACATTAATGAGAGTAGGATCACTTGGAAGCAGTTCGAGAAATATTTCCAGGAGGAGTACCTTTTAGAGCACTTATATGACAAGAAAATGTAGGATTTCTTTGAACTTAGGCTGGGAAGAATGACCATGGTAGAGTATGAAAATAAGTTATTGGGGCTGCTAAAGTATGTGGGGTTTATAAAATATGACGAGGTGAAAATACAAAGGTTTTTGAGTGGACTGCCATCCTTTTATAAAGAGAAGATTCAATATGATGAACCCATGAATTTGATTGAGACCATTAGGAAGGCTAAGTACCTGTATGAGAAAGGCAAGGGAAGAGAATCCATGCAAAAATATTGGAAGGATAAGAAGAAGGAGAAGTATGACCAAAAAAAGAAAGGATTGAAACATCCTTTCAAAAGAAATAGCCCAAATAAAAATCATCCCGACCAATATGCTAAGGATGAATCCAAGAGAGAAGAATCCTTGGGAAAAAGGGGAAGACCACCAATCCAATGTTGGGGATACAAATAAGATCACCTGTATAATTATTTCCCTCATAGAAAGGACAAAGTGAAGACCGTGCACAACATCCAAGAGGCTACAATAATAGAAGACATGGGAAGAATATATGCAACCTTAGATGATCGACAAGAAAATTACCAATCCAATATGATCGAGGTGGAAGGTAAGATAATTAATCATCTTGTTTCTATTTTAATTGATTCAAGATCAAGTCATTGTTAAATTGATCCTAAAATAGTGGATAGATTACATTTGGAGAAAAGTTAGATTGAAAAATCAAGTTTGGTTCATCTAGCCACTGGAACCAAAAGGAGAATCCATGATATGGTCAGAGGTTTTTCCATAAGTTTTAATGGTGTGAATATTAATTCTGATCTAAATATTATACCATTGGGGTCTTATGATATTCTAACTGGAATGTATTGGTTGGACAAGAATCATGATGTCCTAGATTATCATAACAATACATTTACATGTCTTGATTAAGAAGGAAAACAAAGCACTATGAAAGGAGTTGCAAGAACCATATCTATAAGGGAGATTTCGACTTATAGTTGAAGAGATGTTTCAAAAAAGGATGTCAATTGTATGCAGCCCATGTGGATGAGCTAGAAAAGACAAAGGCGCCAAGCCTTGAAGAATTTCCGTACTACAAGAATTTGAATATGTATTACAAGAAATACTAGGGTTGCCACCAAAGAAGGAGATATATTTATTTATTGATCTAGTGCCAAGAGTTTCCCCAGTATAAAAAACACCTTACAAAATGAGTACATCAGAATTAAAACAATTACAGATGCAGTTGGACAAATTGTTGAAGAAAGGGTACATACGTCCAAGTGTTTCACCTTGGGGAGAAACAATACTCTTTGTCAAAAATAAAGATGGAATTTTGAGGATGTGTATTGACTTTTGAAAGCTCAATCAATCCATTGTAAATAACAAGTACCCTCTACCCAGAATTGATGACCTCTTTGATCAGCTAAGAGGGGCAAATAAATTTTCAAAGATAGACTTGAGATCAGGGTACCATCAGGTAAGAATCAAGGAATAAGACATAAATAAGACAACCGTTATAACCATGTATAGGCATTATGAATTTGTAGTGGTGCCATTTGGACTGTCCAATGCACCAGTTGTATTTATGTGCTTAATGAATGGCATATTCAGAAATTATTTGGATAATTTTGTCATAGTATTCCTGGATGACATACTTGTCTATTCTAAAGTAGAGGAAGAGCATGGAAATCACCTAAGATTGGTATTGCAAGTGCTAAGAGAACATCCATTGTATTCCAATATTACTAAGTGTTATTTTTACCAAGAACAAATCCATTACTTGGGACAAATTATTTCAGAACAAGGTATAGCAGTAGATCCAAAGAATATTGAAGCCATTAGAGGATGGGCAACACCCAGTAATGTTTCATAATTTATACATTTTATGGGATTAGATGGTTACTACAAAAGATTTATAGCAGGGTTCTATTAGATTGCTCATCCAATCACTTATTTTCAAAAGAAGGGAATTAAATTTGAATGGACATCTACGTGTGAAGAAAACTTTAATTTTTTTAAATAATTACTTACTAGTGCACCTATTTTAAAGATTGCTGACCCAAATGAAATTTTTATGGTATGTACAGATGCATAAAATGAAGGACTTGGTGGAGTCCTCACTCAAAATGGACATGTCACTGGTTATGAGTCCAAAAATCTTAAATAACATGAGAGGAACTATGCCACACATGACTTGGAACTTGTTTCCATTGTTAACACAATGAAGATGTGGAGGAATTATCTCATGGGGAAGAGATTTGAATTAAGAATAGACCATAGTGGTCTGAAATATCTTTTTGAACAACCAACCTTGAATGCCAGGAAAATGAGATGGATGGAATTTTTAAGTGAATATGATTTTGAAATCAAGCATATAAAAGGAAAATAAAATAAAGTTGTTGATGAACTTAGTAGAAGAGTACATATCATGCATGCAACAACCATTAGTATACATCAATAAAATTTAAAGAGAAGAATTTCATATGTTGTTACAGATCAACATTACCTACAGGTAAAAGAAAGACTACAACATGAAAATGTACAATAGAAAATTAAATAATATGAGATGAAGGAATATGGATTAATTATGCATAAAAATAGAATTTATATTCCTAGTTCCAGAGAAATTAGGAATTTGGTATTAAAAAAAATGCATAATGTTCCATATGCCAGACATCCCGATTACGAGAAAAAAAATGGAGGAATACGAAGCCAATTCCTTTGGCCAGGAATGAAAAATGATGTTGTTGATTACATTTCCATATGTATGGAATGTCAAAGAGTGAAGGCTAAGCATAGACACCCAACGAGTTTTCTACCACCATTACCAATTGCAGAGAAGAAATGGGAAGCGATAACCATTGATTTTATAACTAAATTGCCCAGGAAAACAAGACAACATGATTCAATCATGGTAGTGGTTGATAAATTGACAAAGGATACTCATTTTTTTTCTGTAAAAATGACTCATACAACAACTAATATTGCAGAAATTTACATGAGGGAGATTGCTAGGTTGCATGGGATACCTAAGGAAATTGTTTCAGACTAAGATACAAAGTTTACTTCAAATTTCTGGAGAGGATTGTTTAAAGGATTTGGTACAAATATGAACTTTAGCACAACATACCATCCACAATAATATGGGAATATAGAGAGATTCAACCAAGTAATTGAAGAAATTTTGAGAATGTATGTGATGGATAAGCCATCTAAGTGGGAGGATTACTTGCACTTGGTTGATTTTGCCTATAATAATGGGTATCAAGCTTCATTGAAAATGATCCCATTTGAAGCTTTGTATGGTAGGAAATGCAATACTCCAGTTATTTGGGACAACCCAACAGACATAGTGGTACTTGGGCCAAAATTGATCAAGGATATGGAAGACCAGATGGTTAGAATTAAGCACAATTTAAAGGCAACTCAAGATAGACAGAAAATTTACGTAGATAAGAACAAGATAACTAGACAATTTAAAGTGGGGGAGAATGTTCTTTTAAAAGTGAATCCCAAGAAGAGCTCTTTGAAGTTGAGTAATTGTGCAAAGCTAACAGCCAGATTCTGTGGTCCATTTGAGATATTGGACAAAATAGGACCAGTTGCATACATGCTTGCATTGCCTACTTCCATGAATGTGTATAATGTATTTCATGTCTCTTTTCTAAAAACAATGTACATGATCCTAACAATGTTATTGATTGGAATCTGATTCAGGTAGAGACAGAGGGAGACTTTCAGGTCTAGCCAATGCGAATGTTGGACATAAAATTCAAAATGCTCCAGAATTGAGTTATAGAGCTGCTAATATAACATAACATGTATATTATATATGTTATGTTATATAACATAACATATATATATATAATATATGTTATGTTATATAACATACCATATATTATATATATGTAATGTTATATAACATAACATATATATTATATATATTTTATGTTATATAACATAACATATATATTATATATATGTTATGTTATATAACATAACATATGTATTATACATATGTTTTGTTAAGTCCAGTGGACCTTCTAGAGTCCTGAATATGCTACTTGGGAAAATGAATATGCCATGCAGACAGAGTACCCACAATGTTTTGAATAAATTTTGAAATTTTGATTTATGTTTTGTATATGCACCGAGGATAGTGAAAAAATAAGGGGGAGGGGAATGTAATACCCTGGTTTTGATCCCCATATTAAATAATGTATTTTGTTAATTTATGAAAGGCCAGAGTGCCCAAACAATTAAAAGAGGCCAATGTGCCTAGGAAATGTAATATTTTGATCATTATTAATAATAAATACATCACTGGCTACTAAACAGACAAGGAAAAAAGTTATAGGGGGATATGATTCCACAAGAGAGGGGGATTGAAAGGATACATATTTATTTTATATTTTATTTACCCATCCTTTTTTTAATAGAGAAGAGTGGTTACATGAGCTTCTTGGGGAAGGCCATATGTTGTTAATTTGCAAGTAAATATATAAACCCATCTTGTGGGTTCTTTGGGTGCTTTTCTTTAGTCACTCACTCATTGTTCACACCTTTCATTATGTTATCTCTCCATTCATTCTTTCACCCACTCGTCATTCCTCATTCATGTTTTTGGCTTGGGAAAGAAAAACGAATTGTTGGAGATGATCCATGGTTTTGTTGGTTGTAATGACTACTGGTGTATTCCATCCATGAATTAATGCCTGCATGTCTGAGATGCATTGGCATGCTTTAATGTTTTCCCACAACTACGAATTCTGAGAGTCCCATCATGGAGATTCTTGACTAGATGCACTAGAGCCCTCGAAGGAGGTGGACATCCTGAGGGACTCTGTCGAAAAGAAGGGGTTCCATTCTCTTGGGTTGTGCAGGATGGGTATAAGAGAAATGGTGTACTTTGGATTGTTATGTGTGCTGAAAATCCCATGAGAGCTTGAGTGTTGACTGGTTTTTGAAGCTGAGTGACACTTTGGAACCATCCTTATGGATTCATAGCCCTGGATTGGGGGTGACATTTCTTTTGAGACTTGGAAAAACAATGTCTACGGTTGGGTGGAACATCGTTGGTCTACATCCAGTTGGTGATTTTTTTTCATTAAAAATAATTTCTCTCAGTCATGGTTTTATTTACTTGTGTATTTATTCCGCTGCGTATTTATTTATCTATGAAATTAATATATATAATATGCATGCTTGTTGTTTATTGTTGTGCATGACATATGTCTCATTTCTTTATGTTGTAGCATGAATCTTGAACTTTGCATGTGAATATTTCATGCCTCTTTTTTAGTTAGAAATTTATCCGAATTCAAATTTAGTTCAAAAGTGAGTTTTGAGGTAGTTTGCCCATCCCGTGGGTGGTTAGGTATGTTACCACTTGAAGTAGCATATCTCGGCTTAGGGGTGGTTGGGTACATTACAACAACCTACTAGACTGAATTTAGACTGGTAGTTACAAGAAATCAAGATCTTGATAAGATCTGAATAAATATTAGATCTTCTTTTTGTTAGAAATAATCTGGAGTATATCTCTTACAGTCTTTAAGCAGTTGGGTTTCAGCTGGCATATTTCTTGATGTTGATCAGTAGACACCTGTAAATAATTCTCTATTTATGAAACTCTGCCACCTATTCTTTTACCATTTGATAAGCCTCTATTTCTATTAGTTTACAAGCTGTTTTATTTATGCACAAAACTTAACCATTGTCCACCTAGATGGATTATCTGTCCATTAATGATATTACTTTAGGCATTGATATTTATGTGCTCTATAAACTATATGCACTGGATAAATATATATTGATCCCATAATTGTTGAGGTCACTTCATCAATAAGTGATTTGACATTTGAATGCTCAGTCTTAATCCCACATACAATGGGAAATAAAGTTTGGAAAACTTTATATACACAGCTGTCAATGCTTCTCATTGAGACGATGTGCAATACATATTGCTCCTTGTGGAATTCCTCATTGGTACTTCATGTGGGCACTATCCTTGGTATTTAGTAGTGCACTTTGAGACTTGGTAGGTTGGCTCTCGGTTATATGCTTGGATATTGGGCTCGATGAGTTATAAGACCTACATAACTTTTACAAAACCAGACCAAACAATTAATTGTCGTGCGAGTTGAAAATGTAGTTTTTGAAAGTGTTTTGACAAGTCACGTGGTGACCTAATCTTTTGACACATCACTCAGGTGGTATTCCTTATGACTTCACCACGCTCGATGGCCTTTCCATAAATCTCATTCATATTTGAAATGAATGATCCATCGATCTTTATAGCTATTTGATGCGAGCCTTTGGATCTTTGTCATCATTTTTCTTTTCCACGGAACTTTATCCCACATGCAACACCGATTAAAAGCTATAATACTTTATATATGATAATATATGGGAGTTGTTTCGATGCATAGAAAACAATGGTTAAGACTTGGGTCATGGCTTGGATTGTCTTGATATTTGGATAGGTTGAGTGTTTATATGAATTGATTAAGTAATTGCAGATTGGGTTAAAGTCCCAACATTTTTATTTAAATAAAATTATAAGTAAAAATAATTTATAATAATATAAATGATTCTAAAATAATAATTTTATTTTCTAATTAAGACAAAGTCAAAACAAGGTCAATGGATTCTTATAATTGAAAACAATGAAGGAACTAGTTTGACCATGACTTATATAAGCATATATTGAGAAATAAGCCCAATTAAGGTTTGAAAGCACGATAAACTTAGTACTTTTAAACATAATCAAATTGACAAGGCAATTTCAAACCAAGGATAATTTTGATAATTCATCAAATTGATAATTCATCAAATTGATAATTTTGAGATCATTGATGACTTAGAATTAGAGATTTGAGGTGGTGGGTAATTAGTGGATTTTGCACAAAATGCAGCAAGGAGTTAAATATTTTGGCAATGCCAATTTTTGTGCCAACATTAGGCTCCATATGGGGATGGTTATTTCCTGCAAAATTTGATCCAGGTGGATATCGGTGGCCACCCACCTTTTTTGACTGGCTCAAAACAGTTTTCTGGCAAATTTGGCAATTTACTATTTTTCGCAGTTTTTAACTTTCGGGGCCATTTTGAGGGCCCAAATGAAGGTTTTTAGAGATCAAGGTTCTCAATGATAGTTGAAGGAATGATTGAGCCCCCAAAATTAATATCCTCGATGATACCTTTCCAACGATCTATCATACACCTAAAACATAGATCGTATGCAAAAGTTACGACCCCGGGAAGTTGATGTACTAACTTACCCAAACGGGGCCCACATGAATTTTGGTGCTTCATATCCTAGGGTTAGGTTTTTGGATGTCTAGGAATTTTGGCATTCCTGTTTATTGTAAAAAGCCCTTAATAGCTTCATTGTAATCATCTTCTTGAGAATGCGA
>SNQJ01S0163962.1:0-21269 GCA_010110895.2 Picea sitchensis | reverse complement strand
TTTTCATATCCTCTAATGCGTGAAATGAAGAGAGCCAATATTTCAATTTTATCTTTAGGCAGAGTATTTGATGATTGATTAGTTATTTTTATTCATATTCTAATTTGAATTTTCTTTAGATATGATTTTTTTCAGCAGAGGTAGCCATGGAAGAGGAGGAAACAGGGGAAACAATATTTTTTGGCAAAGAGGCCATAGGAGACCCAGGTTTTCTATTCATTTTGATGCTAAACCACAAGAATTAAATCGATTGTTTCAAGATGGGTTCTTCAACCTAGTCGGTCAAGGAGTGTTACAACCTCATCCTATACCTGAGAGACCCCCTTTCCAACCTTGTCATATTTTTTCAAATGTTCATGTTCCTTCTCATGTTTCTCTCCAACTAGAAGTCCCCATCAATGATGGATGTAAAGAATGTTTTCAACAACCTCCAGTTCATCACAATGGGTGGCTCATTGTTTAATTTCCACTTCCTCCACCACCTCCATTGAACCAACATGCCCAACAATTTGACCATGTCATTTCCCTTGTTCAGTCTTCGCATGCCAGTAAGGGACTAAATAATGCCATCCCTGAGATTTCGATAATTAAAGGAAAAAAGTGGGTTCTAACTCTATCTCCTCTAAAGAGTTTTCATAATCAATCACCTCTCATGCCCAACATAATGATGCAAAGTATCTAGTTTTTAGTGAAATTCAAACTCAAGGGTCAAACCAACCTCTTTTTTAAAGAGCTAAATTAACAGATAAGGAAAACAAAGCAACAAGTAGTGAGAAGAGGCAAACTTCCTCACACAACAAATATGGTTTTTGAATTTCATGTTTGATGAATGAAGATTTTAATTTATGTTTTAACTTTTATTATTCGAACAAAACGATATTACATTTTTGGATAGGCTGCATATATCTATTTATTTGATGGAAACACATTTTAATTATTGGAAAATATGTGAATGATTTTGGGAGACACAAGGGAACTTTAAATGCATGATATATGCGTTTTTAATTGGTGGCATATTTTATTATTTGGATAAATTGTGGAGTGACAAGGAGGGAAACACAACTTTAAAATATTTTAAAAGGAATTAGGGGGTCCCATCTATTTGTTATTATTCAGTATACCCTTATTTATTATTTATTATTTTACTATTATTATTTGTCCCTAATTTGTGTTAAGTCAATTAAGACTTAGCTAAAAAGGTATTTGAAACTACCACAACTTCTTTTGAAAGAGATAAAATATCATCATAAGGAGGGACAAAGGGAGGAGAGAAAACAAATAATTTTATGATATAAGGGTCATATTGAAGGTAGCATGATTCAAATATTGAGTCACATACTTCTGCAACTTGTTATTGAAAGAGTTGGTAAATGATGCTTCTGTGGAAAAGCTGATCCAAATATTTAGTCTCGTTCTTCTTTTGTTTTCAAAGAATTTTTTTTATGGTGCCCATCAGAGACTTTTAAACTTGACTTTGGTCCATACCCTCGCAGGGGTTTGAAAAGGGGATTATTATTGTATCTTAGAATGAAATCAATAAATAAATCATTTTGTTGGTTTTGTCTAACATGTGTATTTTTATGATACCTTTTTAGACTAGCATTTCATTTGTTTCTTTTTCTTATATATATATATATATATATTTGCATATTTAATTATCATAAAAAAACAACATTGATTCCTTGTACTTATTGCTCGTGATTCAAATGATAATTTTGACTTAGGCTATAAACCCTGGGTAACAATCCCAATTATCTTACCTTAGTCAAGTAATATTCGAAAATGTTGGAGTCAGGTTCTTCATACCTTTTCCTCAACAATGTTTTAGGTGGTCCAATTCTCCCTTCAAATATTTGTCTTCATAGAGGGTTTCCAATTCTCCCTCTAATCATTTTTTTCCACTGTTAGTTGACCCAACTTATCCATTGAGTACATTTCTTCATCGTTGTCATCTCATTCCATCAGGCTATTTTTCCCTATCTTTATTCAACCTACTTTACTTACCAATCAATGAAAAAATTTCTTAGGTCGATTTATCTGCATTGGTATGCATGGGCCTGGTAACTGAGTGATGAGAATATTTACAATCCATTGGAAAGCAAGTTATTCAGAGGAGAAACCTAAGATTGGCTATCTCCTTGAGAAAAAATAATTTACCACTGCATTGATAGTTGGTTTCTTGTGTACATACAAGCCTAAAAACAAAGGGGATTGCGGTCAATGGTTTCCATTGGTTGCACAAAGAGGAGCTTGCAGTGATTAAAAGGGTAGAGACTACACTATGGACAAATAACTCCCATAACATCAAAATCTAGTCACTAGATTCAAAATATTTACAGCATACAATAAGATAGATTATAGAGTAGCACAGAGGAACAAAGTCCTAGTGGTTCTTGTGCAAACAAAATTATATATACAATACTGAGATATAGATCAAAAATTAAATTTCTATATAGTATCTGTGTTGTTGAAGCGAGTGGGCTATAAGCCTCCCCATTGACAGATCACTTGTTGAATTTATTAATTAGAAATTTTCCTTACATTACAATAAGTAGAGATAACATTTTTGAATAACTTAGATTTAATTCATTTTTCATATATGCTAGAACCTTATTTCAAAACCTTTAACCTCACTAGTTGATCACATAGTACTACTGTAAAGAGTTCATAGCCAATAGCATATTTCACTTTGCAACTTGATGTTATACCAGTGGAACAATGATAATCTAAGTTTGAAATAATTAGATTTGATTTGAATTAGACTACACCTCCTAGATTACTTGATGATTGATTTCAATATTGGATTTCCCTCTAGTGTGTATAATGAGGCTAGTTCCCTCACATACAATGATTGTTCCTCACAAGTCTATTGACCCTAGATTGACATGATAAATGTCCTATTTTATGCAAATAAATTAAGCTAACATTTTTGGTGCCCTTTCTAGGGAGGCACTAAAGGAATTAGTTTTGAAATATTTTTATTTGTTCACACATTTAAGACTAGAATGAGTGAATAAGGTAAGATGAGAGGTAAGAACCTGCACAACCACTTTTGTGAGTCTTTACAAGAACTAGTCATGTGTGATTTTCATGAATATACCTATGGA
Organism: Picea sitchensis; assembly: GCA_010110895.2. Classification (NCBI taxonomy): domain Eukaryota; kingdom Viridiplantae; phylum Streptophyta; class Pinopsida; order Pinales; family Pinaceae; genus Picea; species Picea sitchensis. The sequence continues at coordinate 18,162 of SNQJ01S0163962.1, read as the reverse complement.
TAGTCAGGGTATGTTTATTAAGAAAGAAAAAAAGTTGTTTTAGGAAAATAAAAAAACCAAAACCCCCATATAACCACTTACTGAATCATCACAACCACCTACTAAGATATATACTAAACCACCTACTTCATCATATTCACAAACACCTATTAAGCCATCTAATAGACCACCTACCTTGTCATATTCAAAAACATATACTAAATTATATTTAAAACCATCGATCAAAACATCCACAAAACCCTCCATTACTAACTTGCTTTCATGTACTAAGAAATATACATGGAAAATGATTGTTGCAGAAAGCTTGAAACAGACACAAACAAACGACATTGTTGAACAATTTGAAGATCTAGAAGAAACAAAAGAAGGTTGGATAAAACAATTTTGGATATTTTGGGAGAATAAGATGGTTGAAAAATAATCTCATATTGGAGGAAGAATACCAAGAAGTGGATAAGGTGAAAGAGGAGTAGGAGGCAGGGGAGAGAAAGAAAGAATACCAAGAGTAACAAAAGGAGGAGGAGAAAGAGAGAAAGGTCTGATTGATGAAAGTGACGAGGAAAGAAAATTCACTTTTGGTTTTCCCATATTAGATGTACCTGGATAATTTGGAAATGAGTTAAGGATTAAAAACATCCCTCCTTCTGTTCTTCCTAACTTTCATGGTATGGCCTCCAAATATCCCAATGTATTTTTTATTTGAATTTGATATTTTATGTCATACTTATGGATGTGCATATGATTCTCATAAAGTTCATTTTCTTTATACCACTCTAAAGAACATTTCTTTAAAATAGTACATGGGGCTAGGCGAAAATACTATTGAGCATTGGGATACTACGAGGAAACTTTCCTTAAGAAGCATCAAGCTTATTGTAGACCAAGATATTTTAAGGAAGATATCTACATGATGGATTAGCAAGAATATGATAACTTAGAGGAATATTTTGAGATATTTTTGTACAATTTGTAAAAATTGAAACATATTTCTTTAAATTTTGATATTATTCGTTCAATATTTTTAAAAGGAATTCATAACAAATATATTGATATTCTTAATCTCATGGGATCTGGTGACATTTTAACTTTACCATTTGAAAAAATTGTTGAAATGTACTAGAAATAATCCAGGGGAAGAGCTAAAGATGGAAAAGGATCAAGTGACGCTCTTTCCAAAGTCACCAAATCAACCATAGGGAGTATAACTAGGGAAGAACAAGTTAATTTGTTGGAAAATTTTAAAACTGATCTTTTGAGTACATTAGGTTCTCAAATTGATACATTGAAGGCCAAAAAGAAACAAGAAGAAAAAATGAATCTTTAGCAGTTTTTTTTTCCATCGATGTAAGAAAAAGAATCCACATAGATATTCCCCATTAGATAATATTTAAGATTGTGGAATTTGTGCATAAAACCATTCAACGGAAAATTTCCCATCATTTCCAAGACTCAAAGCAATTTTCAAAGGTGAAAGAACAGTAACAAAATGTCTTTATAATATTTCACCAAGAAGACCATGTAAAACATGCACACCACGTATGCCTCAAGATTCTACTCAACAATTTCCTTCATATTCTAATCCAAATTCTGTACAAAACACATGGAATTCACCTTTTCCTTGGTAGACATGGCCTCCTCAGTAGGATCAAAATCAACCTTTTTAACAAGTTTGGAGAGGAAACGCTTATCAAAGCTAGCCTACCAGCTACAATCATCAAACAACATATAATCCATATCAACAATATTATTTTCAACAAAAATATTTTCCATTTCAACAAAAATATTTTCCATTTCAACAACAATATTATCCTTTTCAACAACAAACATACCCACATAAACAACATATTTATTCCACTCAATATCTGCAACTAACCCAACAACCATATTCCATACCTCCTCCACCACAAATCACTCAACCACAACAACTACAACTGCCTTCTAATCAACCACCACCCAAACCAACTCAATTTCCATAAAAACCAGTAGTTAGTCCTAATATTAAAGTGGAAAGACCTACTTATAATGTTGAATAAGGAACATTGCCTACTTATGCAATTGTTTCTATCTAGGATATCCACTTAAGGTATGTTAAACCACTTCATAAATACCCCCATGTAGTCATAGAAGAAAAATACAAAGAGAAAATAAAAATAAAAAGAAACTCTTAATATAATTGACACACACAAGTCAGTTGAAACTTAGAAGGACCAACCACCATGAACCAAAACACCTCCTTTTCTAGAGAGGTTTTACTTGGAAAAATCCATAACTCCTTCTGAGCATGATTTCTTAAATGAATTAAAGAATATATGTGTTAAATTCCCTTATTAGAGGCTATAAATAACATACCAATCTATACAAGAACAATTAGGGAATTATGACTTAAGAAATCAATAAGAAAAAGGAAGGATCCAACAATAGTGCAAGTTGTTGGAAAACTAGCTAGCCTAATGTCAACAAATATCATAATATAAAAATATGTTGATCCAGGGGTACCAATTGTTACCACATTAATCAACAATATTTCTATTCCAAACACTTTAATTGACTTAGGTGCATCTATTAATGTGATGATCATGGGAATGATGCATAATCTAAATATTTGTAATCTTCGACCTACACCTACCATATTGAAAATGACAGATAGATCTTTGGTAAACTAGCGGGTGTAGTAGATGGTAGATGATGTCATTGTATCTTTGGATTCATGGGAGTATCCTGTAGACTTTGTAGTTCTTCAACCAAAATCTATTTTAGGTGGACACACTCTTATAGTTGGAAGACCTTGGTTGGAAACAATTGATGCTCTTATTAGTTATAGATCATGAAATATGATCATTTCAAGAGGGAGGGAAGAAATCAAGTGAAACTTTATACACTTGTTATATCTGTTACTAAACTGGAAAACATGTCTTGTCTTGAAGAAATAGACTCTAAGGAAGAAACTATACTATTCATTCTTTATGTAGTATTGCTCAAGCCATAAATTTTAGGGAAGAGAATGATGAAAATGTACTTAATCACTTCATTTCCAATCTAGATTCTATAGAGAAATTTGAATCTTCTCAACAAATTTCCACTGATGATCTTTTGGAGCAAAGTTTTTAGGAAAATTGTATAGTGAATTCTTTACAATCTTTATTTGAAACTATATTTCCTGTAAACACAATATCATATTCACACAGTAAAACGATTGAGTTTTTTCTTGGGAAATGTTTAAACATCAATTTTAATTTGGAAAAATCTCAAGAGGAAAGGATAATTCAATTATTGAAAAAATATTCTAAGGTAATCACTTGATATTACATAGATATGCAAGGTATCCATACCGATACTTGCACACATCACATCTACAAAGAAGAGAATGTAAAACCTGTCAAACAACCACACAGAAGAATGAATCCTATTCTAAAAGAGATAGTGAAAGAAGAACTTCAAAAAATGCTAAAAGTAGACTTTATTTATCCTATCTCAGAAAGCCACTGGGTTTATGGATTGGTTGTAGTTCCAAAAAAGAATGGAAAATGGTGAATCTGTGTGGACTATCGAAAATTGAACAAAGAAATTCTGAAAGATTTTTTTCCTCTACCCTTCATTGACCAAGTCCTGGACACATTAGTAGGAAAGAAATATTTTTATTTCCTTGATGGATTCAATGGCTACAATAAGATTAAAATAACCATGGAGGACCAAGATAAGCCGACATTCACATGTCCTTGGGTTACATATGCATATAAATTCCTACCCTTTGGGTCATGTAACACACCAGGTACCTTTCAAAGGACAGTCTTGGCCATTTTTTTTATTTGATACATTAATGTGTAGAAGTTTACATGGATGAATTTTTACTGTATGGATATGATTTTTGAGGATGCTTTACATAATTTGGAAAAATTTCTAATAAGATTCCTGGAAACAAATCTGTCACTTAGTGATGCAAAATAAAGGAATTTTGCTTGGTCATCATGTGTCTCTTGCAGGACTAAAAGTATATCCAAAAAATATAGATATCATTCTCAAATTTCCAATTCCACCAAATGAAAGATATGTTAGCAGTTTTCAAGGTTATGTGGGCTATTATTGTTGATTTATTGAAAATTTTAGTAAAATAGCAATTCCTTTGTTTAAATTACTTGTGAAATGTGATGATTTTTGTTGGGATACTAACTGCCTATCTTCTTTCCAAACTCTTAAGATTTCTTTTTTATCATCGCCAATATTGAAGGGTCTCGATTGGAGCATACCATTTCACATCTCTATAGATGCATATGATACAACAGTGGGAGAAGTATTAGATCAAAAGGGAAACCTTATAACCTATGATATCTAGTTTATCCATAAAAATTCAACTCCAATTGAGCTCAATTATACAATGAATGAGAAGGAAATGTTGGAAATTATTCACAATGTAAATAAATTCTAACATTATATTACTGGACATGAAGTTATTTTTCGTACGTACCATTATGTCATTATATACCTAATGAATAAACCTATTACAAATGGTAGAATAACAAGATGGTTATCATTGTTGGAGGAATTCAATATTATTGTCATAGATCAACCTGGAAAGGACAATCAAGTTGCAGGATTTCTTTCATGCATCAGTAATATTGGTGAGAGTGTTCCAGTAGTAGAATCCTTCCTAGATGAGTATCTATTTTCTATATATACCAAAAATCCATCGTTTTCTGATATAGATAATTATTTAGCTACAAAGTGTTGGGTATGTTTTATATTCTTTGCATGTGTGTGTCTGGGCGCATTAGATTCGACAACTGCACCTAACGATCCCAATTTCTTTTTGGGCGGTTTTTGCTATTTTAGCGGATTTTACTATTTTTAGCGGTTTTCTAAATTAATCATGGATTAAGAGATTAGGGTTTTGGTAGCTATAGAATACCTAAGACATTGTATATATTTTATGGTGAATGGTGAAATTAATACAATGAAGAATAGGAATTTTAAGAAAATCGCGACCTAAGGAAGGTGGTTTTCCCAGGTTAAGGTTTTCAATGTAAATCTACATTATTTACTATGTTATGCAGAGCCATTGAATTAATTTATGTTTTTTCTTGGTATGTATACATTTATTTTACTTCACATGTTAAAACTTTTACATGTGGTATCATAAAATTGTTTTTGGATTCGTAGGGGATGCCTTTGTTGCTGAGGGTTTGGATGGATCTTGATAGATCAAGTTTATCTTGGGTATGTGATAAATCTAGGTTTAGTGGGAGATTTTGCGGTGGTGATTCAAGTGTAGAAAGAATGGAAGAGCTCTCCCATAGAGATCCAATATATAGATAAGTTCAATGGTAAAACTTTTGAGCTATGGAAGCTCAAGATGGAGGACCTGTAGACAAAGAACAATGGATCGATGTGGATCATGGTACACATCCTACTGGTACACATCCTATTGGTATGCAGTCTACTAGCACACAATCTAATGGCTGAGTCTACTTGGTACACAACCTACTAGTACAAAAATACTAGTACACCACCCTCTTTTGTTATGAGAGAAAGATTAGGAGAAGTTGGACAAAAGAGAAACTAATGGAAATTTCTGCTTGGTAGATTCGTTGTTATTGAATGTGTCGGGAGAGATGCTGGATGAGAGGGAACTATGGGATAAGTTAGAGGCATTTGTCAATCAAAGTCTGGTAAATAAGTTGTTTATTTGAAATAATTTGTATCATCTTAGGATGAAGATGGAGATTCTATGACAAAACATCTAAATGTCTTTAATACTCACGAGTAAGTCAGCGATATGCATTAATGTTACAATTAGGAAGAAGATATAAAGTGTATTACTTTGTTATGTTGTACCGGAACTCTTTGGATAATCTATTTTTAGAAATTGGTAGTACCACACAATCTACATTGAAGTATGAGGGATGTAGTTTCATCCTTGTTATCCTAAAGAGATGAAATGAGAAAAGCATGGATAATCCCGGAGCACATATTCTTTATTTTATGGAAGTGCATTTACCAAGACCTTGAATCACAGTAGAGTCTCTTTGGGAGATCAGAAATCTAAATATAGATATAAGTCTCGGAAAATCATTGAGAATGCTAGAGGGTGTGTGTTAGAACCAAACATCAATATAGCATAGAAAGAACCTCAGGAAAAGTACTGAACGCATGCCAGAAAAGAGATAATTTCAGGATAATAAGCCTCTTAGGAAACCTCCTTTACCCCACTTAAATGTTCAAATTTAGAGATGATTCAAAATGAAAATGTCTCCTTGGTATATATGGGAACAAAGGGTTTGCAAGGCCTAAAAGAGCCTCAAATAAAAATAACATTACTAATCTAAATTACAACCTTCAGCTGGCCTAAAGCCGACATAAATAAAATAACATTGCTAATCTAATGTGCTAATTAAATTGGTAATGAGCCAATATTAGGGCTTAACATGCCTCTGAGACAAGTGTTGTCCCTGGCAGCAGGAAGTAACTCTGGATATACGTATAAAGGGCTGTCTTCCCAAAGTGGAATCTTCGATTCGGTAGTTTCCCTCCATTTTAATGAGATATACGGAATGGATATTCCTTAGTTGGCCAATTCGTATGGAGTGATGACTTAGGGCTCAATATGATTTTTCCTTCCCTGCATTAAAGTTACAGCAATATAGGAACTTGGCCGGGATCTTGTCTCCTAACCTTCTTTAAGCATGAAACATGGTAGGTGTACTTCGATGAGATGTGAGCTGACTCAATTTGTATGCCATGAGTACCAATCTTTTACTGCAACACCTTATAAGGGCCATGGTACTTTGGTGATAATTTATTATCCTTCTTGAAAGCACACTTGGGGACCTTGTTTGTATGGTTGTAGTCTTAAAATACCCAATCCCTACTTCAAAACTTCCTTTCCTTGATGATTTGCTTGTTGTTTCATGCGATTACATTACTACATGCAGTGGGTTGTCCTTTAAGATTTGGAGAATTTGTTTATTTGATTCGATGTGATCTTCCCTTGCTTGAACCTTAGATTTTTTCTTTTTAGAGAGAGAAGTGATGGAAGGAGGGTGGTATCCATAAAGTGCACCCTAAATGGTGTCATTTTGTTCAAAGGTCATGAAAATGAAGTGTTATACCCTTTTTCCCATTATGCAGGTATCCATTTGAACCATTGTGTTTGTTTGCTAGGAGACAAAATGTGAAGGTAGCCCTTCTAGAACTTTGTTCACCCTTTCGGTTTGTCCATCAGTTTTTGGATGACAGGATGAACTATAGACCAATTGAGTACCCAAGCAAGAAGATAATTATGTCCAAATATGTCCATTGAATATGGGATCTTTGTCACTTACAATAATATTTGAGTTGACATGTAGCTTTTGAAGCTATCTCCATAGATAAAGTGATTGGCCTTGTACTAGCTTTGAAGGGATGAGAGGGTGCACAAAAGTGTGCACACTCTCATCCCTTCAAAACTAGTACAGTTGCCCACCATGATGACACTCTTTCCTTGGGACTTTGGTAACCCTGTGATGAAATCCATGAGAGCCAACCTCCTCCCAGTTGACTTGGGATGGATAGGTTGTAAAAGACCCACAGGGGTCTTAATTGTTTCCCTGCTATTTTGTTGGCAAACCACACATTACACAAACCTTTGAACATTAGTTTTAGGAAGACCATCCTAAAAAATCCTTTTGACTCTATGGTAGGTTTTCAAAAAATCCCGAGGTGCCCTCCCCTCTTTGGAGGGTGTGCAATTCCAATGGTACCTTTGTTTGAGTTGGGAGTTCTTACATAAATATAGCGATCTTTGTACCGTAGTGAATCATTTTTCCATGTAAATGTATCATTTGGAATCACCTTCTGGCTTATTGAGAGTCCACACTTTTTGTCATTTTTCATTCATCCCTTGCTTCTATTATCCAATGGGTTGGATGATCGAGATAGCACAAATGAGCCTCAACATCTTATTCCTTTCTTGAGAGTGCATATACAACATTTCCTTAACACATAGATGATTTCAAAATCATAGCCAATATCTTGGTTACCCACATTTTTGTTGTTCTTAGAAGATAGTATTTGTTCAAGAGTGTTAAGACTATCATGATCTATTTTGACCTTGAGAGATTACCTCTTGATTAGGTAGGAATATCATTTTTCAATGCATGTGAGTATTTGCCATCATTTCCTTCTCATAAATGGGTTTGTGTAAGTCCCTTCCTTGAGTGGTCGACTTTCAAAAGAAATCCAGTGGCCTTCTTTCTTACATTAGGACAACACCCATAATTCCATTTCTGAGGCATCACATTCCAAATAAAAGGTTTTTGTGAAGTCAGAATTAGTCAAGGATATTTTCACATCACTTATTTAAGTTGTTCCAAAGATTTAGTTGCCTCTAGGAGTCCATGAAAATGCATCCCAACCTAGTTTGTGCCGTTAAAAGATGCTTTATTCTTCCTTAGTTTCGAACAAACTTGTGGTATTAACTTGTCAAACCCAAAATCCTCTAAGATTTTTAATGTTTTGGAATAAATCCAGTCCATCATGGCCTTATCTTGTTAGGGTCTACTGACACCTTCATGAGATACAATATGACCCCGATACTCTACCTCTTTACTCCAAAGAAACATTTGGATGGTTTGCATATAGTTGTTGCTCCTTTAGTAGTTAGCAGCACCTTGTCAACATGTTGCACATGATCTTTCCAAGATTTACTGTGGAATTAGTATATCATCAAAAAATACTAACACAAATTTTGGAAGGAAGGAGGCTTGAAATGGAATTCATCAACCATGGAATGTGGAAGGTGCATTTGTAGATAAAAGGCATGACCAAAAATTCATAATGGCCCTCATGAGTTAGTCTATTTTGGGATATCTTCTTCCTTCATTGATCATTGATACAGAGAGCAGAGATCCTTCTTTGTGAGAATAGATTGCTCCATGTAGTTCATCCTAACAGATTTCATCAATCATGGAATGGGAAACTTATCTTTAATAGTGATCTTGTTGGAGCTCTCTATGTCTGGACACATGCAGCCATGAGTTATCTTTTCTTGAGACCACCATTACCAGCACAGTGCGGTAGAACTTTGGCTAGGTCTAATAATGCCAACCTCTAACATTTCTTCAGCCATGCATCAATTTCACTCTTTTGGGCATGGGGTATGCATTGTGGCCTGATGTTGGGAGGAACACTCCAGTGGGTGAATTTCCTTGATTTGTGATTTTGAGGTGGGTGGGAAGGAGACCTTTAGAGATATCTTCAGTACTTTGGAATGCTTATCAATGATCGCTGGAGATCTCAAAGGAATAGATGTCTTAGATGTTTGAACATCTGAGTGGCATGGTTATTGCAATGATGCCTTGATACCCCTTTTCCAATAATTTTGTCATGCCGTTCTAGAGCTTATCACCTTACCGAGGGCTTCCACATTGATACCTCTCAACTCAATTTCTTTTCAGCCAATGGGAATTTCCTTGAAAGTTCTTGAAAATTAGAAGCCATTGATCTTGTGATTGTAACCATTGGTTCCTAATTTACAACATCATCTGCCCCACCCATGGGTATGGCAATCATTGGACTATTCGTTACATATTCCCCTACATAGTAAGATTTATCTTATTGCATTTTCTGAGCAATTGATAGTTCCTCCATCCCATGATATTTACCATGAAACTGCAGGCAGTATACACAAAGCAATTTAGGATCTTTGGCTAATTTTTAGAGGTGAATGAAATTATGAGTATTGAAAATCAGATTAGGACTATTACCTTTCTTTTTGATGTATCCCTTAGATCTCTGCCAGGGAGTTTAGGGAGTGCTAAATTCCAATAATGCATTTAGGCTTCGTGGGAATCCAACTCTTGGAGACGAAATTGCTTCTCGTTTTCATCTTGAGATGGTTCTTGTTATTATTTCTTCTTCCCTCTTCACAATCTATGTAGAATAATTTCTTCTCCACCACACTTATGTCCCCTTCTTGGCGCTATGCAATTCTAAAGCATAAACCTTTGCTTTTCTTTCCCCAATTGTTGAGGTGTCCAGTACTTGTAGGTTGGGAGTGTTTTAGGAGAAAGACATTGTTCTCTCTATAGATGTTGGGATGGAGTCCTTCTAGTAGCCATAGTCGTATTTTTACTCAACATTTCTTGCCACCTTAATTGCATTCTCTAATGATTTGGGCTCCCAAAGCCAGACCTCATGTTGAATGTTATCCTTTTAAAGTTCCTATGAATACATCAATCAAATTTTCCTTTGTCTGGAATAATGGTTACCCATATTCAATCTTTGGAGTTCTTAATGTGCTCGGTAACGGAACCCATTTGCTTGAGATTTATCGATTATTTAAAGAGGTATTGCTCCTTGTATCCTCATAGTGTGATATCATTTCTTCCGTGAACATTGTCCAAGTGACAAGTGATTTCTGAGAACAAAGCCATAGATACCAAAACAAATTGATTAAGGTTCTAAATATAAAGAAATTGTTACCTTTTGGTATGTGGCACATTATGGAGATCAAAGGGTATACATCAGGTATCCAAGTGGTGGGTCCTTGCGATCAAATTTCCTCATGTCAATCTTGGGAACATGGTTGGTCTTCAAACAAAGTTGGGTTTCATTCTTGATTCACCTTCCTTATTGTCCACATCATGAGATTTCATGGGATGCATTTTTCACTTTCGGTGTCTTCTCTTTTATTCTGAGAATTTTCAATACTTCCATGATATCCCCTTTTAAACCATCTATCTTAATTTCAACAGCTTCCGGTACAGATCATCTTAATATCCAACTTAAAGCACCATTGAATCCATCTTATTTTTGTAGTTCATTTATTTCCTAGCATTTCTTCGCTTCATCAAGAGTCCAAGTAGGATTTTGGAGCTTATTTGGTGTAGAAATTCCCCTTTTAGACATGTTAGGTGATATCACTTTGAACCTTGATTTTGAGGTGGATTCGTCAAAATGATATTTCTTCTATTGTATCTCAGGTTTTAGCCATACAGGGTATAGAATTTCCGCATATTATTTCTCTAATATCTTCTGTAATCACCACGAGTCAGTCAAAATTGGATGTTCCAAATTGGAATTTCTGGTAGCTTCCCCACAACTTGCTGATTTTTGTCCTTTCGAGGAGATCTCCCTTGTAGCATAGTGTTACCCTTTCAAAATGAGATTGATATAAAATTCTGAGAGCTCGCACCCAAATACTACAGTGCATCCAAGAATCCAATGAAACCATTTCCACTCGATTTGGATACTCTAGGAGAAGTTATGATTGTTTCTGGAACACCTTCTTAGAGACTGATCAATGGAACAAGTCAATTTTACCCTATCTTACACCCGGTGTATATACAAATTTAAGATGAAAGAAAATCTGAACTTTTAACCACAGATAAAATTATAATTTACGTAAATTACCTCCGGAGTTCGAGTGCAGAGCATCAAGGAAAGTTTTATAGCGAAAATTCTAATGACTCATTTAGGGATGATTCCAGAACCCGATCTTGGCCTGGTATTATCTGGAAAGTATAAGGACTTCGGAGCTGAAGTTTTAAAACCAACGTACCTTATTATGTCTTCTAAATACCCTCAAATGATCGCCGAAACGTTGTATAAAAAAAGTTTTAGTGAAAATTCCAAGTTGTCTCGGATGTAGCAGTGAAACCCAAGGAACTCGATACCATATATTTAAGAACCAAACATCAATATAATAGAAAACTAGAAGAAAAGTACTTAGCATGCCAAGAGATAATTTCAGATAATAAGCCTCTTAGAGCCTCCTTTTACCCACTTAAATGTTCAAAGTACAAGATGATTCAAAATGAAAATGTCTCCCTTGGTATATATGGGAGACTAGGAGGTTTTAATGGATTAAAGCCGACATAAAATAAAATAACATTACCCAAAATCTAAATTACAACTAATGGCTAGAAGCAGAACATAAATAAAATAACATTACCTAATCTAATATGCCCCAATTAAGTGGTAATAGGCTTAATATTAGGGAGCTTGATTGTGGTAAAGCGGGGCATTATAATAAATATTGCAAGTCTAATGGGTTGATAAACCAAAGGGATGCGATAGTACCTGAGAGGGCAAAAACCTCCAGAAGGGTGATGTTTGTCATCTACAAATTACACCTAAATCATGGTGTATGGTTAATCGACTTAGGTGCATCATATCATATGAATACTCAAAGGGAGTGGTTATGTGAATAAGAAAAATACGATGGCGGAAATGCATTCCCTAGGATATGACTCAGCAACCAAAATCATGGGATGTGTGGAAGGGTGAAGTTGTTGCTAAAAGATGGAAGGGATTGACTGTCCCTAGGGTTCTACATTCCAAAATTTGCTAAAAGATGGAAGGATTAGAACTGTCCCTAGGGTTCTACACATTCCAAAAATAGCCAGGAGCCTAATATCTATAAGCAAGTTGGATGATGCAGGAATGGATACTGTATTGGGAAAGGGAACTTGCAAGATGGTACGAGGAGAAATGGTGTTGATGAGGGGAGTTTCGTGTGGAACTATGTACAAGTTGTTGAGAATCGCTTATACTAATGGGTGTAACAGTTCTGTTGTCCCTGAGCAGAGAAATAAAGAAGACAAGACCAATATTGTCCCTGGAGAGAATACCATGCCATGGCATCAAAGACATGGGCATATTGGATAAAAGGGCCTTCAAACACTACACGATAAAGGTATGGTTGAAGGTATGTCTAATTTCACTCTATATTTTTATTTATGTGAACATTGCATATATGGTAAACATAATCGAGTAAGTGCCCACAGGGGTGTATAATGATTGGCAAGTGCCGTGTAAATGGAAGGAAATATGTAAAGGAGGTCTCAAGTTCAATTCTCACCCTGATTTATCTGTGTTCCATGCTTGCAGGATGTGTGGTGCACCTGGGGGTATAGTGTTAGAGGACGTGTATCGACTACGTGTCACGCGAGTATGAGAACCGCGAGTTGTCGATTCCCCCAACAAAAAAAAAGGGAAAAAAAAAACCGAGTAAGATTCCCATCTAGTGCTACAAGAGAAAAGAGGATCTTAGAGTTGATACACAGTGATGTGCTTGGACCTATGCCTATTCCATCACTAGGTAAATCTGTGTATTATGTTTCATTCATAGATGATTTCTCAAGGAACACTTGGATTTATTTTCTTAGAAATAAATCTGAGGTATTTGATAAATTTAAAGAGTTTAAGGCTCTGGTAGAAAATTAGGCAGAGAAGAAAATAAAGGTATTGAGGACATATAATGGTGGATAATTCCGTGGAAATAAATTTGAAGAATTCTGTAAGAAGTGTGGTATAGAAAGGAAGAATACTACTCCATACACACCTCAATAGAATGGAGTTGCAAAAAGGATGAACAAGACACCGATGGAAAAAACAAGGAGCATGCTTAGTGGTGCCGAGTTAGGATAAGAATTATGGGCAGAGGCAATGGGCACAACATGTTGGTCAATCAATCACCTCATTAATGTTGGATGATAAAACTCCACATGAGGTATGGACTGGTAAGAAACCCTCTCTTGAACATCTCAGAGTGTTTGGTTGTGATGCTTATGTACATGTTCAAAAGGAAAATAGGAGTAAGATGGATAATAAAGCTGAAAAGTGTATCTTTATGGGTTATAAAGATGGTGTGAAAGGTTTTAAGATTTGGAACCAAGAAACTAAGAAGACTGTTTACAGTCGGGATGATTTTTTTAGAGAGGTAAAAGATGCTTCCAAACAGGAATTCCTACCAAGGCAAGAAGAACCTGAGAAAATAGATTTTGAGTTGGATGATACAAAATCTAAATCATCTGAAGAATATGAAGTAGAAGAAGAAGAACATCATACCCCAGTATTGAGGAGATCGGTGAGGGAAAGAAGGAAACCATAAAGGTACAGTCCACCTTATTTTCGTTCTATTTTTTCTTTATCTTATACTGATGATGATCCCAGAACTGTCAGGGAAGCAGTGAATTCAGAGGATAGTAAACTCTGGAAGAAGGCCATGGTTGAAGAAATGGACGCCTTCGATAAGAATGAGGCATGGGATATATTTGAGTTTCCAGCTGGAAGAAAACATGTTGGTATAAAATGGTTGTTTAAGAAGACGTGCAATGCAGAAGGAAAAGTGGAGAAATACAAAGCTCGGTTAGTAGCAAAAGGTTATTCCCAGGTAGAGGGAATTGACTTTGGTGAGATTTTTTCTCCTGTTGCCAAGTTAAATTCTATTAGATTTATTTTATCTATTGCTGCTGCTTTTTATATTGAAGTGGAATAGATGGATGCGAAGACAACATTCCTACATGGGGATCTAGAATAATAAATCTACATGAAGCAACTAGAAGGCTTTGTAGTGAAGGGAAAGAAAGAGTTGGTCTGTAAGCTAAAGAATTCACTATATGGTCTGAAGCAATCACCTAGGATGTGGTACCAAAAGTTTGACACATATATCCTTGGATTGGGATTTGTGAGAAGCAGGGTTGATCACTGTGTATATTCCAAACATGTTGGTAATCACTTCATTTATGTAGTGTTGTATGTTGATGACATGTTGCTGGTAGGAAATAAGATGGATGTTATCAAGGAGGTGAAATCACAACTATCCTCCAAATTTGACATGAAGGATCTTGGTGCTCCTAACTTCATTCTCAGAATGGAGATTAAAAGAGATTGTGCAAATGGGAAACTTTGGTTGAATTAGAGAAAATATGTTGACACGATATTGCAGAGGTTTAATATGCATGGAAGTAAACTGGTCAAGGTTATTATTCCTATAGGTATAAAGTTATCTATAGATCAGTGTCCCAAGACACAGGAAGAAGAAGAGGACATGCCCCATGTTCCATATGCCATTGCAGTTGGCATTTTGATGTATGCAATGGTCTGTACTAGACCGAACATTGCACATGCAATGGGATTTTTGAGAAGGTATATGTCAAAACCAGGGAAGGAGCATTGTACAACAGTAAAGAGGGTCTTCAAGTATTTGTGTAGCACTATCAATTATAGATTGTGCTACCATTGAAGACCAATATTGGACAGAGTGGTGGACATACATGGGTTTTTTGATGCAGATTGGGCTGGAGATCTAGATCGCAGAATATCCACAAGTGGGTATGTGTTTAACCTATTTGGAGGAGAAATCAGTTGGATGAGAAAAATATAGGATGTAGTGTCCCTCTCAACTATAGAATCCAAATACATGGCAACCACTCATGCAAGAAAGGAAGCAATATGGTTATAGAGATTGTGCTCAGGTATTGGGTTGGTACAAAAAGCAGTGCGATTAGAGTGTGACAGTCAGAGTGAAATCTTCCTGGGGAAGAACCCTGCTTATCATTCGAAAACAAAGCATATTGATGTTCAATATCACTTTGTGAGAGACATGGTTGAAGAAAATAAGGTGTTGTTGGAAAAGGTTGACACTTTGAAGAATGGTGCAGATTCATTGACAAAGTTTGTGAGCACAACGAAGTTCTCCTGGTGTAGAGTAACAATGGGAATTGTTGCCCTAGGTTGTTGACTATGTAATCCTGTGAACCCCTGTATGCAAAGAAAACAAGTGGGAGAATGTTGGGTATGTGTTATATTATTTTCATGTGTGTGTGTGGGCATGTCAGATTCGACAATTGCGTCTGACGATCCCAAATGTTTTTTGGGCATTTTTTGCTATTTTTAGCGGTTTTATAAATTAATCCCGTATTAAGGGATTAGGGTTTTGGTAGCTATAGAATACCTATTTTTTTTATATATTGTATGGTGAATTGTGAAATTAATACAATGAAGAGTTGAAAGGTGCAACACCAAGGAAGGTTGGTTTTCTCCCGGTTAAGGGTTTCCAATGTAAATCTCCATGTACTATGTGTATGAGCCATCGATTAATTTATGTTTTTATTAAGAATTTGTATGCATTGATTTAATTCACAGGTTTAAAACTTACACAAGTAAGTTACCATCCCATCTCTCACCAAAATATAGAAAGAAAATAATCAAATCTAGTGCTAAATATTCATGGATCAATGTAGATCTTTTCTACACGGGACTAGATTTGATAAGTTGTAGGTGTGTAAGGGAAGATAAGTTCTTTGATATTTTTAAATCATGTCATGATTAACCCTATGTTGGGAATTTTGTAGATAAATGAACTTCTTATAAAATACTTCATCTTGGATACTATTGGCCAACTCTTTATAGATATGCCAAGAAGTATGTGAAAATTTTTGACAGTTTCCAAAGGATAGACAAACCAACAACAATAGATGAGATTCCTTTGCAGTATAAAGTTATGGTGGAGCGTTTCGATAAATGGGATTTGGATTTTATAAGCCCTATGAATCCTCCGTCCAAAGGAAAAATATATATATTGGTTTGCACAAACTATTTCACAAAGTGGGTGGAGGTAATATATTTGTCACGGCCAACTAAAGAGTTAGTAGTCAATTTCCTATTTGAAGACATTTTTGTTAGATTTGGAGTCCCCATAGAAATTTTCATTGACTAAGGAGAACAATTTACTTCAAATCTCGTGAGGGAAATTGTTGAAAAATACAAGATCAAACACCATAAGTACACCCCCTATCATCTGCAAGCAAATGTTTAGGTAGAATCAACAAACAAATTTTCGGAAGAAATCATGAAAAAGACTTTCCAACTCCATAGGAAGCATTGGGTAGATAAGATTCCAAAATCTTTGTGGGTTTATGAGACAACATGGAAGAATATCACTTGTTTTACTCCTTACAAACTAGTGTATGGTAAGTGAGTCCTACTTTTCAATTTTCACATGCAACTCTATGTGACTCATTCTTAGATCTGAAAATTTCTTCTTAGTGATCTAAAAAAAAACCCTAGCTATTATCACTAAACAATTTTACACTGAAGATTATTGACATAAATTACATGCAGTAGAAACACAAAGGATCATATATGAATCATAAAAACATATGAGACACAATATTTATGTTCTTGTAGCCTTATCAAATTCAGAAATATTGAGGGTAAAACCAACCCTCCCAACTGGTACAATATCACCAAGTCTGAGGACAACCTATCTTCTCATCCAATACAAATAACACCAAAATATGAGGACAATCTTGTCCTCCAATAACCATATAAATTAGAAAACCAAACCTCAACAAATCCATAGAATATTCTTCCCACAAATATGCTACATACCACTTGTACGATCTGTTGACGTCACCTGTCAGCCCTGTACATACCTGCACCTAGGCATGAAGCTCTATACATATGTACACGATTGTTCCCACTGCAACCCATGTATGTATGCGACTATTCCCACAACAACCCACGTACATACATGAATGTTCCCACTGAAACCCACGTACATGTATGAAAACCTATACAGATTATTCCATATGACTTGCTCCACTTGTGTAGTTTCTTCCTTCTACAATTTCCTCTCTCTCCCACATGTGTGGTGTTATTTTCCCTACAAAGAAAAAAAAATAGAGAGTCCTCAATCCTAGTCCAGATTTGCCACCGTGTAAAATTTCCCTTTTTTGAAAACACTAAGTCACTTAGCACAAGTTCAAATTCTCTTATGCTAACTTCATTCTTCCTATTGGTGCATAAATATGTTCAATGTATATCTTACACTCATTTAAATGTCAATCCAGGATTCGTATCGTCTGGTTTACATCACTAGCTATACTTCTTATAGTATGACAGTATACTTCGTTATATTCACTATTATCACTAGCTATCATCTATACAACATTCCTTATATAAGGTAAGATGATACTATCAATATCTATGGATATGCATTAAACAATTTGAGAAATTTTACAATTAAGGTTTACATCGAATTTTTAGGAATCGACTCCATCCTCATGACACGAAGTGCATGAGCGATGAAGTCTCTTGAAACTTGAAAACTGATTTGGGAGCTTCTATTCAACAGTCTTCTCAAAATCTTCACCATCATTTTGGTCCAACTAGCACATTCTTGAAACAGAGGTTCTGGTACCAGATTGCACATAGTCGCGAGTCTGGTACCAGAATAGATGCAGAGCAGGTAGTACCGGAATAACGCACGACTTGGTACCAGAATGGATTTAGTACCGGATCAAGACTACCTTGGGTACCATAATGGATTTGGTACCAGATTTCACGGTTTATGGTAGTGCCGGATAGACTTCTCATAAATCAAACCATTAGGACTATACA
>SNQJ01S0163961.1:0-34735 GCA_010110895.2 Picea sitchensis | reverse complement strand
CAACAACAGATAGATAGGCCTCAAGAAGAAGAAGGATTCATAAGAGCACCTCCTTTCAGAAGATCTTCAACTCCCAGGTATCAAACTATATTTTTTGCTTTATGTTATGCATGTAATAATTTTGGACATAAAGCTGTGAATTGCAGAGCTAACAATAGGAACAATAACAACTTTGAGAGTTATACACAAAGGGATTATTCAAGGAGACCTAGTGACACAAAAAGAATAAGTTACAACAGGTTTGAATCTTTGAGCACTGAAGTGGAATGTTACAAATGTAACAATTTTGGACACATGGCCAAGAATTTCATAATGGCATTCCCTCCTAAAGAACCTCAACAGAATAACAATAGTCATAGACAAGAACCTCAGAATACGACATGGATAAGAAAGCCAGATCAGTATAACAATGAAGAATGCATAGTCGCTCTACAAGATAAGCAGAAGAAACATGGTTGGTATGTTGACAGTGGATGTTCAAAACACATGACAGGTGATAAAGACAAATTTCTTACATTACGAAAAGAAAAAAATGGATCAATCTCCTTCGGAAATGATAATTCATCCAAAATCATTGGAGAAGGCACAGTCCGAATTGGGAACAAGAATGAAAAGGCACAAAGTGTTCTACTGGTAGAAGATGTGAAACATAATCTTCTAAGTGTGAGTCAAATGTGTGACCAAGTTCATAAACTTACTTTCGATTCAGAAAACTGTGAGATAAGAAAATAAGGTTCATGGAAATTGGTCGGTACAGCTGCAAAAACTTCAAACAACATATATGTGTTAAGTGAAATTGGAAATGAAAAGTGTTGTCTAGGAAACTAAGATGAAAGTTGGCTATGGCATAGAATAATGGATCACATTCATTTTGATAACCTTGTCAAAGTCAACAAAAGAGAAGAATTCAAAGAAATGACCCAGATCACGAAACCAACCAATCCTTTATGCAAGCATTGTCAACAAGGAAAGCAAACAAAAACCAGGTTCAAATCAAAAGAATATTCAACAACAAGACCACTGTAAATTATGCACACTGATCTAGTTGGACCAACTACAACAAAGGGTTTAAAAGGTGAAAATTACTTTATGCTATTAGTTGATGATTATACAAGAATGACTGCAGTTTGTTTTCTCAAGAACAAGTCAGAAGCTTTTGAAAACTTCAATATCTACAAGGATATGGTTGAAAATGAGATGGATTCAAGAACCAAATGTTTGAGATTTGATAATGGAGGAGAGTTCACTTCAAAGGAATTTATGGACTACTTTATCAGTCATGGAATAAAAAGGCAATTCTTCGTTGCTAGGACACCTCAATAGAATGGAGTTGTTGAAAGAAAGAACAGGACAGTACAAGAAATGGATCGAACAATGCTAATGGATTCCAAATTGACAGATATATTTTGGACACAGACAGTGCATACAACAGTTCACATTCAAAAAAGATTAATGCTCAGAAACAACAATGATAAAACTCCCTACGAGCTATGGAAAGGAAGACCAACAAATGTGAAGCACTTCAGAGTTTTTGGAAGAAAATACTACATCAAAAGAGAAGATGGAAGAATGGGAAAATTTGACTCTCGTGTGGACAAAGGAATACTTAATGGTTACTCAAGTACAAGGAAAGCATACAATTGTTACAATCTAATATTGAACAAAGTTTTGGAAAGCATCAACCTAACAATTGATGAAACGGGTAGACTAGAATCAAAAGAAGAAGAAAACATATCAATGGAACAACTTTTCAAAGAAGAAGATGAAAAAGAAGTAGAAGAGGAAGATGAAGATGAAGAGAATCCAAAAGAAGTAGAAGAGAATGTTCAGAAAGTATCTCCAAAGACACCTAGCAAACGAGTACAGAAGAATCATCCTTCAGATTAGATTATTGGAAACAAAGATGCAGGAGTTGAGACTAGAATAAAAATCCATTCACCAGAACAAACACACCTAGCACTCTTATCTACAATTGAACCAAAATGTTTTGAAGAAGCCAATAAGGATGAATTTTGGAATAAGGCCATGGATGAAGAATTGGATCAAATAGAGAAAAATGACACTTGGGAATTAGTTCCAAGACCAAATAATAAGAATGTGATCGGCACAAAATGGGTTTTCAGGAATAAATTGAATGAAGATGGATAGGTTACAAGGAACAAATATAGATTGGTATGTAAAGGATATGCACAAATTGAAGGAATTGACTTTGGAGAGACATTTGCCCCAGTTGCAAAAATGGAAGCAATCCATTTACTTTTAGCTTATGCGTGCTCCAAAAATGTTAAAGTATATCATATGGATGTAAAATCAACATTTCTTAATGGGGAACTTGAAGAAGAAGTCTACATTGAAAAACCAAAAGGATTTCAGTTGTCAGAGAACACAGACTATGTATGTAAATTAAAGAAGGTTGTGTATGGTCTAAAACAGGCTCCTAGAGCATGGTACTCCAGAATGGATAAGTATCTGCAGTAGGCAAGGTTCAGAAAAGGAAGTGCAGATAGAAACCTCTACATCAAGGTAAGTCAAGGTAATATTTTATTAATTGAAGTTTATGTTGATGATATTATTTTTGGTAGTGATGATGACAAGTTAAGCTAGAAATTTGCAAAAGACATGCAGAATGAACTTGAAATGTCGTTACTTGAAGAACTATCCTTCTTTCTAGGACTTCAGATACGTCAAAGAAACCAAGGAATTTTTATTTCTCAAACCAAGTATATCAAAGAAATGCTAAAGAGGTTCAAAATGGAAGATTGCAAACCAGTTATCACTCCCATGTAAACCAGTTGTAAGTTGAGAAAAGATGATGATTCGAAGTCTACACATCAGAGGCAATACAGGTCAATGATTGGCAGCCTACTATATGTGATAGCATCCAGACCAGATGTAATGCAATCAGTTGGACAGGTGGCACACTTTCAAGAAGCACCAAAGGAATCACATGTATTAACAGTAAAGAGGATTTTCAGATATCTCAAAGGAACAGAAGAGTTTGGATTATGGTATCCAAAAGGAAAATATCTATCACTTATTCCCTACACAGATGTAGATTGGGCAGGTTGTAATGATGATCGACGAAGCACCAGTGGAGCAACATTCTACTTAGGTGAGTCTTTGGTATCATGGCTAAGCAAGAAACAATCATAAGTATCTCTATATACAACCGAGGCAGAGTATATTGTAGCAGCAGCATGTTGTACATAGTTTCTTTGGATGAAACAAACTTTGACAGATATACAGGTTGAGTTTGATGAGCCTATTCCAATATATTGTGATAATACAAGTGCCATCAGTATCTCAAAAAACCCGGTGATGCACTCCAAGATGAAGCACATTCCAATCAAGTATCACTTTCTACGGGAACAGGTTGCAAAAAATAACATAAGAGTTGAGTATGTGGGCACAAAATAACAAGTGGAAAACATCTTTACAAAAAACTTCCACCGGAAGCCTTTGAATATCTTTGCCAAAGACTTGGAGTTATTTCTACTTGAAAATGAATTCTTTTTTAATGATTTTTGAATGCTTATCTTATATCTATTAGATGTACACGAGGAAGAACCATAAGAGGATAGTTCAATCAGGGGGAGTAGCCCGAGATGGAAAGATACCTTTTCCATTGATGACAAAGGCAGGGAGATTTATCAGATGCAGAGGACAGAGACATGGTTCCAAGGCGAGTAGATTTATCAGATGCAGAGGACAGAGGAAAATTTATCAGATGCAGAGGACAGAGGCATGGTTCCATAGGGAGCATGAGTGATATGATTTTAGTATTGCATCAGAGTGTTGCCATCAATGCCAAAGGGGGAGATTGTTGATTAAGGTTGGTTGTCATTGATGTCAACCCTTGAAGAAAACCCTACAACACAAAGGTTTGGGTAATGGACCCAATATTGTTTGATGTAAATATGACTCATTATTGTCTTTTCATGATTGATAAGAAGTAAATATGGATGAACTCCAAAGTGGTCCCCTTATGGTGAAATCCCTCATGGGAAGGCGCTTTGTGGAGTAAGAGAACCCATGCTTAATTATGGAATAATGAGATGAAGGACAATTAATTTTTCAGGTAAAATATCCTATATGGATAGTGCTTGTCATTCCATTTTGGGTGGTATGTGGAACATCACATAGCTCCTCACAATTAGATATTTATGACCATGAGAAGTTGGAGACCCCAGGTTTGGGTAATGGACCCAAGTTTGTTTGATGGATAACGGTATGAGCTATGATATATTTTCAGATAATACTATTCTATATGGATAGTACATGTCATTCCATTTTGGGTGGTATGTGGAACGTCACATAAATCCTCACGGTCTGAGATTTATGGCCTTATGAAGTTGGAGGATCCTCATATGTCATCTAGAAGCCCCAAAACGTCAAAGTAGTCAAAGTGGTTTAAGAGATTTTAAAAGGTAAATAATAAAGTGAAGTAATGAGTGTCTTGTAATTCAAAGTGAATACAAAATAAATTGTTTCAATAATAAATTTAATGGAGAAATTAGAAGTGGGTTAACCCTAAAATAAGGAAAGTGGGGCCAAGTAACCTAGAAGATGTTTTTAAGGAAGCAACTTGGAGAGTACAAATAAGAGGAAAGGATCTCTCATTTTAATCACACTTGAGCATATTGAATATATATAGGTGTCTGAGGTAACCAAGGATATCTAAGCCAAAATTCTGAGGGAACGTGAAGAAAAAAAGCCCGAAATGCAAGGAAGGATAAATTATTTTGATGGTGCTTTCTAAGGTATGTTATTTACAGGTCATCTCACCATTTTCACTATAACTTGTTTTCTATAATCATTGAGACCCTGAAATTGATATTCCATTGAGAAACCATATCCAAGTATATGTGGTACAAAATTCAGCTTGTGGGTCATTTCATTTTTGGAGTTACACTACATAGAAAATAGGGTTTGTGTCTAGTCCTGAAACTAGTCAAAAACAGGTGTTTCGGGTAAAAAGTCATAACTTATTCATAAAAGATCCAAATTAAGTGAAACCAAATGTGTTGGTTATGGTACCATATGTAGTATTCTTTGTAACATTTTCATATCAATTCAACAAATATTCCGTGTGGGGCACGCTCTACAAGGTCACTCTCTAGAATAAGACAGAATTTAGCAAGGTATGCCATTTTTTCTATAAATCCTTTTCTGAGAGGTTCTAAGTAGTGAAACCTAGAGGAATTGCATAAAACACACTAAAGAACATTGTGTGTCATTTTCAAATCTTTATACATTACAAGTACAAAGTTATGATTACTTCAAGTTAGGGTTGTTGACTAATCCAAACCTAGGCATGTGAGACTAAAGAAAAGTTTGATGAAAATGCTAGTCTATTGTTGTTGAAGTTAAGGAAGGTTTGCAGGAATGTGATCATATACACCAGGTCTATTACAGATCTACAAATCATATTTGGATTATGAAATTGATGAGGGCTTTTGGTTGAGGTATATGTTGAGTACATTGTTGAGACTAGTAGTTGATGAGTTGGCACATACATGAGGTGTATAGTTGATGATGTTGGTGCATA
The DNA here is from genome assembly GCA_010110895.2 of Picea sitchensis. Classification (NCBI taxonomy): domain Eukaryota; kingdom Viridiplantae; phylum Streptophyta; class Pinopsida; order Pinales; family Pinaceae; genus Picea; species Picea sitchensis. The sequence goes on along the minus strand of SNQJ01S0163961.1, from coordinate 29,187 downwards.
TTGATGAGTCATAGTTGATGAGTAGTTGACACATGATTGGTACAGACTTGGTACATGTTTGGATGCACTTGTTTATGGTACAGGTTGTTTACGGGTTATTTGGTACAAGTTGGTGCATGGTTGATGCAGTTGTTTATGGTACAGGTTGATTACAGGTTGAGGTACAAGTTGATGCATGGTTGATGCATGATTTAGATTTATTGTTACATGTTTACAATGGTATATCTCATAGTGTTAGGGTGACAATGGTTCCATCATTCTACTTCCACTTCAGGGTGGCAGGACGGGGCAAGGACAGGTGGTTGTAGCCACCTTCCAATTGTAGTCGAAGAACATAGAGGGTTGTAGCCTCCTTCTGGTTGTAGCTAGAGAATTGGGGAGTTGGAGCTTCCCTCAGGTTGTAGCCTGAGAAACTAGGGGCTTGGAGCCTCCTTCTAGTTGCAATTGGAAAATAAAGGAAGTTGGTGCTTCCAATGAATGTAATTCTTCAAGACATATAAAAAAAAGTATTATGTGGTTTTCTCCCGATTTGGGTTTCGACGTAAAACACCTGTGTACTGTGTATGTTTATGTTTGTTCATTTGTTAATTTCTTATTTACTTTGCAGTTATTGGATGATAATGCTTCATTGATATAACACTTGGATTATATGGCAAAAAAGGATTAAATTTCTCTATTACTGATCCACCCCCCTCTCAGTAATCCAACAGTATTTTTCTCATCCTCTTCCCAATTGCACTCGTCCTCTACCCAAAAACACTCTTCTATCCAATTTCACTCCTCTGCTAATCCTCCATGTTGTAACCATGACAAAATGATTTCACTCCTTGACTATTAGCTCATTTCCAATTCAACAAGCCATTGAATTTTCCTTTTTACGTATTGAAATGTCTTGAGAAGATGTCTTCCCAAGTGCGAAAGAATGTGGCCAATCCTCATAACAACCTATTACAACACGGCCTCATCAAATTTCTTGTCATAGCCAAGTTGGAAAAATAGGGGGAGACATGGGATGAATTCAATTATTAATTTTCAAACCCCCATCTCACAATCAAGACCAGCCAAAAAACACTTGATCTAGGGACTATTACTCCATCCAAACCCCATTCTCCAAAGACTCCAAAACCTCCTACTCAAGATACACCTCTACCAGAACAAAAGACCAAGAAACTTGTTGATACCCCTGTAGCCTCATCGAGAAAGAAGACTAAAAATCCTATTGATAACTCTCCAATTCCCTCAACATCTATTGATCCTGCACCCAAAAAGTTACAAGAAGCAATTCAATAAGATTTCCCTGTAGTCTGTACAAATAGAAGAGGATCCAATTGGTTCAAAGGAGGATATTTTTGAAAAAGTAATTTAAATGCAAGAGGAAAGCCTTGTGTAAAACACCCAGGAATTTCAGATCCTATCCAAGTATCTTTCGATCTCGAAATCCCCCATAAAATACTTAGGGAAGTTTCTGCAGAAGAATTGGAGCCTGATAGAGAAGTAATATCCGAACCCATTCCCCCGCATAAACCCTCTTTTACTCCTACCTCACAAATACCTACACCAGATTCCAAATCTGAGAGACTCTCTACATCCTTCGAGGGATCTAAACCCCCCTCTAAGATATATGATCATACTCTAGTCATTGAAAAATTACAACAAGAAAATGTTCAACTGCTGCAAAAGTTGGAAGAGAGGAAGAACATGGATAGGCATCTCCACCATGACAATGCAGCATTACAAGCAAAGGTGAATTCCCTCCAAAGATTGGTTGATCAAATGACCAATGACAATCGTAGCCTATGTGCACAATTAAAACACCGCAAGAGGGCCAAGACAAAGTCTTCAGTGCAAGAAGCTTCTAAAGCTAATCCATCCCCTCCTCAACAAATCTAGTCATATTGGATAATTAATTTTTGTTTGCAGTGGGACCTGCAAATCCTTAGGCATCGGTTTAATGTTGGGCTCGTGTTTTGGTTGTTTTGTGATGATGATTGAATTCTTTTTGTATAGATATTATATGTGTTGTTAACCATTTTGAAGGATTTTGTATCAAATCATCATGGCTTTATAATAGGTATGTGCAATTGATGTTTTGCAATGGTTTTGAGTTAGATTCAGTTCGATTTGATGATTATGAGGATCTTCATCTAATGCACGATCTGTGTGTCCTAGGTAGAATTCACAATGCAATTTTCCATCCAGTATCCCATTCGGCACTTCATCCAGCACCTGATCAAGTACTTCATCTGGCACTACATCTGGCACGCGATCCAACACTTTGATGTAGGCAAGTTGGATATTGGTGTATTGGTGGCATGTATTGGGTGAATCGGTTACTTGGGTTGTGTGGCCCCTCATGGCCTCCAGCTACTGAGCTCTTGACATCTCATATTAAGCAGGTATGCTAATCGTTGAGCGGCTCATTCAGTTTCTTGAAGCTGAAGATCGTTAGAGCGCATTGAATGGGATTTACCATTTTTAAAGGAGGTCGACCCTTCCAGTGGTTGACCTCTCGAATTGTAATCATTATAAATACCACCAGCAGTGGCCAGACCAAAGACAAGAATTGTTAGAATACATTTCACTGTGTAATTGAGACATCTCTGCAAACTTGTCTTAAGATTGTGTTTTTTAATTTAATGACAGAACCGTGTTGATTGAGCTTGCAATTTGCTATTGAGGAGTAGCCACGACCTACTGGGGGGGGCACCAGAGATCTGGGTGAATACTTAGATAGATAGATTGTGTATTTCATTTGTGTAGTTATAATTTACTTCATTTCCTTGTTATATGTATTTTCTCATTTTAAATGTTGTATTTGTTGTTCATCATTTAATTGTTTAATTTCCCTTTTGCAGGTTGCTTGTAGGAGATAGTTGTTTATTATGTTGTGTGTTTTATTTCTTAGTGAATGGCTTGCAATCTACTAACCTAGTTGGCATGTTAGAAGTTAAATTGATTTCTGCAGGTTGAAACGTAGTAGTCTTTAGAACAGAGTATTAGTTTAACCCAGAGTACAAAGTTTCTTTTGCAAGTTTCGATGGATTAATAATTGCAAGTTTTACTAGTTGATTTAATTCTCAGTTTTAGTTATGCTTTCCTGAATCTATTTTTCTTATCAATCGTGTTGTAGTATGCTAAGATATAAGTAGAATTTGGATTATGTTTTTACAAGCATGTTAGTTTGAAAATTGAGTTTTTAAAGATAGGATTAAGTCCAGTTTAATTATGAAATTCTAGTTTTAGATATTGTTTTGGGATTATGCTTTTACAAGCATTCTAGTTTGCAATCTGATTTTTAAAAATAGGATTAGCTTAGTTTAACTTACGAAATCTCAATTTTAGATTTGAGTTGTGATTTTAATTAGAAGTTTGAATTTGAATCAAGTGTTTAGTCATAAGCTTATAGTTATGTGAATTTACTTGAGTTAGCATAAGAGTACATTTGAATTAAGTATAATAGTGTTTTATTATCATCGATGATTGATGTATGAAATTGAGAGATCACATGGATTTTCAGGATAGTTAATGTTTCTTCTATGATGGCTAAGATTTCGTTAGATTGATTGATTCATACTTTTCATTTCTCCATACAAGTCAATATTGAATTCATTCATCTTGAGCTATCACTAATCATTATATGCCATGGTGATGTCATTAGGCACCGAAGACATAATCATCATCTTTGAAGTTTATTCTTATTGCAGATTAAGAATAGTTTTTTATTAATTTTTGAATATTGTCATGATTCTTTTTATTAAGTAGGTTAAGATTTCCCTTTTTAGATTAGAAATGATTATGAGTTTTATCTTAAGAATAGAGTTTAATTGTTGAATAGTTTTGATAACTTTACTTGCTGAATAGTTTTGATGAGTTTACTTGATGCATAAGTTTTGATAGGTTAGTTGTTTGAATGCTTATTTGCTTAAAGATAAAAGATCAAAGTAATTTAGTCGTTGTTGCTCATTAGATTGAATGGGTTAACTTGTTCAAAGTAGGGTTTTCTTTGCTTCTTTAGGAATAATCCATCGATATGTTGTTTAAAGTTGCTTAGGGTAAATAGTTCAAGTTCTTTAATAGGATTTTCTAATTGATAGTCTTTTATTAAGTAGACTAATCCTTAGATAGACCATCCCCATAGATAGATAATACTTCCTCTATCTTTTCTTCCTTGGCAGATACACTGATACAACTCTAAGTTTACTTACGTTGAGTTGACAATTTAATTGAGGGATATAGTGCATATAGAACACCCATCATTTTTGGTGTTGTTGTTGGGGAGTTGTCTTAAGGTAGGAAGTAGTTAGGAGATAGATCATTTCTGAACCTTAGAATTAGTTTGGTGGCAGGGGGACTTTAAGATGAGAGGTAAGAACATGGGCATCTATTATAGCAGGTTCCCCCAAACCCAATGGTAGTTTTTCTTTTTATTTTCTTTCATGAAAAAACTTAGGGACCCAAAGGGAAGATACATTAAAACTAAACCAAGATTTTTGACCAAGGTTCCTTATGACCTTTTTGGGGGAAGGAACACTCCACTCATAAATGTTGTAGATCGATATCAAAAATTAGGGGTTAGCTCAACCCAAAGAGCTAAAGTAGTCTCTAAAGAGACCAAAACAAGGAGCACTATAGAACAGAAAATTGAAGCATCAGTAATAGTGGGATAGGAGGCAAGACCACTCGAGCCTTCCATCAAACCACCCAACACAACCTTTTTTTTTTCACCACCATCAAAGACCCTAACTTCATAGACATCATAGACCCTGAACAGGTGAATACTTTGTTTGGTAGTTCAGCCAATATAATTATTTCCCAAGTTGAAACAAAAAATTTGGCACCAATAGTCTCAACCAGATGAAGTAGAGTCCCAGAAATCCAAGCAGTAGGAAGACCTTCCCATCAAAGGGATACCTTTTTTAGAAAAGAACCTTGGGATACCTTTTTCTCTTCAAGAATAAAACCATTTAGGTACTCTCTTTTTGGAAACCAAACCAGTATGGATGATCAGGAGGATCACAACAATGTAAGACACGAAGAGGGAGAAGAAGTTGGAAACCAAACCAAAACCACCTTCATATTTCCAATTTTGGACACCACACATAATGTCAATATGGAAAAAAATCCCCTCTCGACCCTACCCACCTTTTACGGTAAAAGAAGCAAAGACCTAGATACCTTCCTATTTGAGTTCAAAATCTTATGTAGGAGCTACAATTACGTACAAGATGCCTAGAAACTAAAACTCTTTCCTGCCACCCTCAAGGACTTTGCACTAAGATGGTTCATGGGGTTGGGATAGTCCAGTATTAGGTCTTGGGAATCCATGAAAGATATATTTCTTAAGAAGTACCAATACTGTTGCAAGTCCAAGGATTCTCGTAATGATATTTTCAAAATCCAACAGTTAGAGGATGAGAATCTCGAGGATTATATGGAACGGTTTGCTTATATCTCAAAGAAATCAAAATACCAAGACCTTCCAGATGATGCATTCAAGGATATTTTCCTTAAAGAAATTTCAGAGGAATACCTAGAGATACTTAACCTGATGGAATCAGGGGACCTCTCTCATAAACCATTTTCCGAAATCTGTGAAATATGTAAGAATTACTCAAGGATTAGAGCTAAAATAGGGAAGAATGTCCATGATCCTTATAGTAGAAACTTAAATTCATTTTACATTTGTGAACCTAAGAGTGGAAAGAGCCTCAATGGTTTGGAGGAGAAGAGATCAATTGATCTCATGAACTTCCAAGAGAGCAGTGATGAAATTTTAAATTTCCAGGTGGGCAATGAGAAGAGATCAACAATTGATCTTATAGAATGTCAGGAGGGTAGAGGAGAATTCCTAGATTGCTAGGCAGAAAAGGGAGAAGAGATGAGACTGTCTAAAAGTCTCAGGAGCTCAAAGGTGAGTTCAGATCAGCAAGGAGCGTTGATGGAGGAGGATCGTATATGTGTTTTGATCATTGAAGGAATTCAGATATTCCTACCAAGCATCCAAGCAGAGGATAGCATAGGTGTTTTTGATGCAACAAGAAGACAGACAGGTATGATTTTCCTAGAGGAGGAGAAGGAGAAAACTACAGAGTCTTCCCCGATAGCAGAAGAGGAGGATAATACATTTAATATGTTCACTCCATGGGAGAAATAGTTAGATATGTTGGAGGATTGGTTGAACAATCTAGAACTAGAAGATGGCTTCCAAGAGACAGTCATGTAGATTGGAGCATAATTCCAGCCTAAGGACCAGTTGGAAGAAGTTGGGAGTGCACTAGCAATAGAACTAGCAGAAGCTAATCTCTCAGAGGAGATAGTTGACCAACATCTCAATGAGGTGACTGCAGAGTTGGAGTCTACAGAATAGTGGCAAGCTAGTGCCATGGGAGATGAAGACAGCATGGGAGATCAATTTGATCTACCCATTGATAAGGAGGAAGTGCAATAAATAATACTTCCAAAGAGAAGCCAACCAGCAGAGCAACTGGAATAAATAAGAGAGTTGATGGTGAAGTCAGCAGAAGAAGTTGTTAGCAAGCATAAGTTGAATAGAGGAGAACCTACAGTAGCAGCAAGGAAGCAACAACAGTAGCAACATGCCATAGGAGTAGGAGGATAGCTCCAGAGAGAAGTTTGGGATCCAGGGGGATTTCAACAATGCAGTAGAGGAGATCATGAGTAGGTCGAGCTCATGATTTTCCCAACATTGGAATATGATGCAGGAGTATCACTCCACTTCAACAAAGTGTCGGCTATTAATCACATTAGTGCGCATTCAAGGAGGGGAGAGGAGACAACCCTCTCATTTTTCCCTCGAATTTAAATTTTAAATGTAATTAAAGAAAATTAAATTTTGTAAGGTTGGAAGAGTCGATTTGATTCCTTTTTGCAGGTAGTAGTTGACTCATCTTTAATGGCTAGTTGTAGTCTTATCTAGATCCGATTTGGACTAGATTTTCCATTCAATGTAATAAGCCTCAATAGTTAGGCATTGTAAATGGTGATTAGACACCACTAATGTAGTTGGAGGGAAAATATCGATGAGCCCCTCTTTTTTTTTAGTTGTAACATATGCCCAGTAGAGGTTGTTGAAATTTGATTGTAAATCATTTTAATCCAAGAGGAGAGAGATGAGACTATGTTGCAATCCAGCCTGCACACATTGTAATTGACATTATAATATTAATACAAAAGAACATGTTTCATTGTTTATGAAATCTTGTGTGGTAAATGTCTTCTTTATGTTGATGGGTGTTTATGTGCATATGATGTAGATGTATGTGATAGGTTTTAATCTGCAGGGATAACATAGATTTCACTATCTTCTTGTGAGTTTGTTGGGGTTTTTCTGGTTTCTTTAGGCTAAGTGAAAGGAGTGCAGGGAAGAGTATTGGAAACTCTGTAGCCAACGCAAGGAGTGTGTATCTGAACTCTACTTCGAGTTTAGAGGAGAATGTGTCAGGTGGTCACACCAAAACATTCATAATCTCAGAGAGGAGCCTCAGGGTTACTGAATACCCTGGAGGAAAGTTTGTGCAGGAGTAATCGTAGTCAGAGTTGTTGAATACTCTGAAAGACTCTGCCAAGAGGGCATTGAGTAGGTGCAAGGAGTGCATGAGGCCAACACATTATGAAGTGTTGGAGAAGTTAAAGGAACTGGAGTTTTTGAACACTCTAGAGGAAGAATCTTTGTAGGGTGTGCATTGAGCAGATGCAAGGAGTGCATCAGTGAACCTGAGAGAGATCGGGGGTCTGGAGAAAGACCTGTGCAAGGAGTGCACCAGGACAACACTTCGACAAAGTGTTGAAAATATAAAGTCATTTAAAGGTTCATACAAGTGCAAGGAGTGCACAGAGGCGAACCTATTTTAGGTTTGGAAGCTTAGAAGAGCGTAAAGTGTGCCAGGAGGGCACCAAAAGTTCCTTTGACAGGAAGTAGAAGGGTTGAGTCCCTTGGAAAGCCTACCAACTACAAGGCTCAGGAAGGATAGTACAAGGGTGCACGGTGACTATGCACAGTGAGCGGTGGTCAAGGACCTTTACAAGTTCAAATTGGAAAGATAGTGCAAGTTTGCATGCAGAGCACAAAGAGGCACCAGAGAAAGGTCAAGTTACATTAGCAAAATCTCAAAACGTAGAGCGCAAGGTGTGCACCAGAGTCAGACTTATTCCAAGTTATAAATTTGAGAAGAAGAATCATTGAAAAGACCCGAGGTAATCAGGTTCGCAGGAGAAGGTTCAGAAGCTGAACCTTTGAAAATTATTGAGAAATCCTTCATTCAAAGGAAGGTGTAGCCACAACAGAGGAGAAGTTACACCAATCGTCAGATCTATTGCCAAAAGTGATCTAGACCATCATATTAGGGTCCAGGACGAAGGAGGAGCACACTGAGGAGGAGAGTAGATCCCAGCCACTGGATCTGAGCACGAAGGATTGACATCTGTCGGAAAGAGGTAAAGTGCATGAGCCTTAAACGATTTGAAAGTGCACAGGAGAGCAGACTCGTGCAGTCCCGAAGTTCTAAAGCCAGTCGAAACCGTCCATCATCTGGAGGGACAGGTAGCAGAAGATCTAGAAGTTCGGAGAAATCACACTTTAGGATAACTGCATGGAGAAGAAGTAAAATAAATGAAGTCGCAAAGGATGAAGTAAATCTAGACTGTTGGATCCAGAAGGGATACGTGGCAGACATCTGCACACTTTGGAAAAAGAGAACTTTGGCGAAAACTCGAGATCAAATGTACCAAACTCCTGAAGCCCGAAGTTACGTAGTAAATCATAATATCCATCCGTGAAGAAGGGACGCATGGCAGGAGATCTTCCAATTCAGAGGAAAAGCACTTTGGAGAAAAGTGAGAGTGGAGTGTGCAAAACTCCTGAAGAACGAAGTAGCGAAGTCCATCGTGATCGTNGTAGTAAATCATAATATCCATCCGTGAAGAAGGGACGCATGGCAGGAGATCTTCCAATTCAGAGGAAAAGCACTTTGGAGAAAAGTGAGAGTGGAGTGTGCAAAACTCCTGAAGAACGAAGTAGCGAAGTCCATCGTGATCGTCGATCTAGGAAGTTCACGCGTCACCAAATCATGGAATTTGAGGGAAGAGAAAGGAGAAGGTGGAGGCGTTGATCAGAAGACGTCCAAAGCTCCAGAGGTAATAGCCCATCCTATTCATTCATGGTTTGGACACATGGCGTTAGATATGTCACTTTAGTGATAGAGCACTTCGGAAAATTTGGAGAGAAAATTCCCGAAGAGAAAAAGTCTCGAACTCCCTAAGTCAACAGGAGTCGTTGATGAGAGGAGAGACACGTGGAGCATGGAGATCCACACCGGAGAAATGACACTCTAGGAGAGTGAGACCAGAGGAGCAATGACTATCGATCATCCGAAGTGGAGTGAAGGGTGAATCTCATTCATTAATCGAGGTGAGCATGTGGCACTTGATATGTCGCTTCGGGTGAAAAGCACTTCGGGAGAATAAGGTGTTGGAACGTCCAAAACTCTCGAATTCCAAAGTCTGAAGCGGATCACAGCCGTTGATTTTCAGATAAGAAAGAACCGTTGATTGTCAAGGTGAGTTCATCGGTTCGAGGTTCAGGTAAAAAGGCTTCAGTTGCAGTCAAAATGGCTGAAGCCCAAAATTTGTAAGAACCTAGGGTTTAGCCCCGGGTCACAGCCCAAGGTCATATGAGGAGAGGGACCTAGAAAAAGGAGATAGTACCCTCCAATTTAAAGTTTCCAAGAGATCCAGGAAAAGGACCCACGGGTTACATAGGACCTTTGCCTAAGGAGATAAGGGGCCTTTGTTAAATTGATTTGGGGGCTAGCAAGGTCCCGAGGAGATAATTTGGCTCAATCATTTTGTCGATCCTAGACAAGTAGGTCAAGCAGCCCTAAGGAGAGAAGGGGGGGTCTGCCTCAAGTGGTATCAGATATTGATTTCCCTTGTAGACAGAAATTGAAGGATGAGACAAAGGAGATGGTTTGATACCATCAAGTGGTATCAGAGATTAATTTCACATGTAGACAACAAGTGAAGGAGGATACATAGTGTTAATTCTATGTGAAGGATTGTTGCAAGCTCAGAGCAGTCAATATATTTTCTAGGAGGGGAGGCAGAGGAGGAATGTGGATATTGAAGGCCATAAGAGGGGTCAAGGAAAGGACCACCAACAGAAAATCAAGGCAGATATGGACAAGGAGCTCAGTGAAATCAGAGCATAAATGGAGTGGTTGACATTGAAGATGCATCAAGAAGAACAGATACATTGGAGGTACGAATGGCCAATGAAGCAGAAAGAAAGGTGGCATGTTCAGAGGTTGTTGGCTAGAAGGAAAATATAGGTGTTGAGGAGGTGGTTGAGGGAATCTGAAACCCTCAGTGACACGGGGAAAGTGGTTTACATTTGTAAAACTGAGAGTGGAAAGAGCCTCGGTGATGAGGAGAAGAAGATATTAGTTGATCTCATGAACTTCCAAGAGGGAAGTGATGAAAGTTCAAATTTCCAGGTGGGTAATGAGAAGAGATCAACAGTTGATCTCATAGACTATCAGGAGGGAAGAAGAGAAGTCCCATATTTCTAGGTGGGAAAGGGAGAAGAGATGATATTGTCTAAAAGTCTCGGGATCTCAGAGGTGAGTTCAGATCAGCAAGGAGTGTTTATGGAGGAGCATCAGATATGTGTTATGATCATTGGAGGAATTCATATATTCCTAACAAGAAGCCAAGCAAAGGCTAGTATAGGTGTTTTTGATGCAACAGGAAGATAGCTAGGTATGACTGTACTAGAGGAGGAGAAGGAGTAGACTACAGAATCTTCCCCAGCAGCATGAGAGGAGGAGCATACATTTAAGATGCTCAATCCATGGGAGAAATATTTGGATATGTTGGATGATTGGTTGAAAAATCTAGAACCAGAAGATGACTTCCAAGAAACAATCGTGCATATTGGAGAAAAATGTCATCATGAGGAGAAGAATGAAGAGATTGGGAGTGCACCAGCAGCAAAACTGGCAGAAGCTAATCTGTCAAAGGAGATAGTTCAGTAGCAGCAGTGAGGTGGCTACAGAGTTGGAATCTACAGTAGAGTGGCAAGCTAGTGCCACAGGAGATGAATATAGCATCGGAGATCAAGTTGATATACCTATTAATAAGGAGGAAGTGCAACAAAGAAGACTGCTAAGGAGAATCCAACCAGCATAGCAGTTGGAAGAAATAATAGAGGAGATAAGAGAGATCATGGTGAATTCAGCAGAAGAAGATGCCAGCAAGGATAAGTTGAATAGAGGAGGACTTGCAGTAGCAGTAGGGAAGCAGCAGCAGTAGCATCATGCCAGAGGAGTAGGAGGACAGCTCCAGAGAGAAGTTTGGAATCCAGGTGGATTTCAAAAATGCAGGAGAGGATTTCATGAGTAGGACCTCATGATTTTCCCAGCAGTAGAGTATGATGCAAGAGAATCGCTCCACCTCAAAAAAGATCTAGATATTCAGTACATTAGTGTGCATTCAAGGAGGGGAGAGGCGCCAAACCTCTCATTTTCCCCTCGAATTTAAATTTTAAATGTAATTAAAGAAAATTAAATGTTGTAAGGCTGGAAGAGTCGAGTTGATGCCTTTGTATAGGCATTAGTTGAGTTGAATTTAATGGATAGTTTTAGGTTGACCTAGATCCGATTTGGACTAGATTTCCCATATAAACCTCAGTAGTTAGGCGTTGTAAATGGTGATTAGACACCACTAGTGTAGTTGGAGGGAAAAATTCGATGAGCCCCTCTTGTTTTTCAGTTGTAACATATGCCCAGTAGCGGCTGCTAAAAGTTTATTGTAACTCATTGTAAGCCAAGAGGAGAGGGTTGAAACTTTGTTGCAATCCAGCATGCACACATTGTAATTGACATTCTGATATTAATACAAAAGAACATATTTCATTGTTTATGAAATCCTTTGTGGTGAATGTTTTCTTTATGTTGATGTGTATTTATGTGCATATGTTGTATATGTATGTGATAGGTTTTCGTCTACAGGGATAAGATAGACTTCACTATCTGTTTGTGAGTTTGTTGGGTTATTTATGGTTTCTTTAGGATAAGTGCAAGGAGTTCACGACAAAGTATTGGAAACTTTGTAGCCAATGCAAGGAGTGTGTATCTGAACTTTACTTCTATATCAGAGGAGAACGTGCCAGGTGGGCACACCAGAACATTCATAATCCCAGAGAAGATCCCCATGGTTACTGAATACCCTAGATGAAAGTCTGTGCGGGAGTAAGTGTAGACATTGTTGAATACTCTGAAAGACTCTGTCGGGAGGGCATTCAATAGGTGCAAGGAGTGCACGGGGAAAACACGTTTTGAAGTGTTGGAGAATTTAAAGGAACTGAAGTTGTTGAACACTCTGGGGGAAGAAGCTCTGCAAGGTGTGCATTAAGTAGATGCAAGGAGTGCATCAATGAACCTAAGAGAGATCGGAATTTTAGAGAAAGACATGTGCAAGGAGTGCACCAGGCCAACACTTAGACAAAGTGTTGAAAATATGAAGTCATTTTAAGGTTCAGACAAGTGCAAGAAGTGCATAGAGGCAAACCAGTTTTAGGTTCGAAAGCTCAAAAGAGCGCAGAGTGTGTCAGGAGGGCACTAGAAGTTTCTTTGACAGGAAGCATAAGGTTTGAGTCCCTTCGAAAGCCGAGAAACTGCAATGCTTATAAAGGATAGTGCAAGGGTGCACGGTGACTCTACATAGTGAGTGGAGGTCAAGGACCTTTAAAGGTTCAAATTGGAAAGACAGTGAAATTTTGCATGTAGAGTGCAAAGAGGCACCAGAGCGAGGCCAAGTTACATTGGAAAAATCTTAGAATGTAGAGCACAAGGTGTGCGCCAGAGTCGGACTTATTCCAAGTTCTAAAGCTCAAAAGAAGAAGCATTGATGAGACCCAAGGTATTCGGGTTCATAGGATAAGGTTCAAAAGTTGAACCTTTGAAAATTATTGAGAAATCCTTCATTCAAAGGAAGGAACAGCCACAGCTGAGGAGAAGTTACAGCAACCATCAGATCTGTTGTCGGAAGTGATCTAGACCCTCAGATCAGGGTCCAGGACGAAGGAGGAGCGCACCAAGGAGGAGAGTAAATCCCAACCACTAGATCTGAGTTCGAAGGATCAACATCTGTCAGATCTAGGTAACGTGCATGAGCCTTAAACACTTTGAAAGTGCACAAGAGAGAGGACATGTGAAGTCCTGAAGTTCCAAAGACAGTCGGAATCGTTCATCGTCTGGAGGGACAAGTGGTGGAATATCTAGAAGTTTGTAGAAATCACACTCAGGGGGATCTGCATGGAGTAGAAGAAAAATATATGAAGTCACGAAGGTTGAAGTAAATATGGACTATTTGATCCAGAAGGGATATGTGGCGGACATCCGCACACTTCAGAAAAAGAGCACTTTAGGGAAAATTCAGGATGGAATGTACCAAAATACCGAAGCCCTAAGTTATGAAGTAAATCATATCCATCCATGAAGAAGGGACGTATGGCATGATATCTTTGAGTTTGGAGGAAAATCACTTCGAAAAAAAGTGAGAGTGTAGTGTACAGAACTCCTGAAGCATGAAGTAGTGAAGTCCATCATGACCGTCGATCTGGGAAGGAAACGCATCACCAGACCGTGGAATTCGAGGGAAGAGAAAGGAGAAGGTGGAGGCATTGAACGGAAGTACTCCGAAGCTCCAGATATAGTATCACATCCTAGTCGTTCGTGGTTTGGAAATGTGATGTCAGATCTGTGACTTCGTTGATTGAGCACTTCGGGGAATTTGGAGAGAAAAGTCCAGAAGATAAAATGTCTCAAAATCCCAAAGTCAATAGGCATTGTTTATTAATGGAGGGACACATGGAGTGTGGAGATCCACACTGGATAATTGACACTCCGGGAGAGAGAGCGCGAAGGAGCATTGACTATCAGTCGTCTGAAGTGGAGTGAAGGGAAAATATCAATCGTTGATTGAGGTGATCATGTGGCACACGATATGTCACTTCGAGTGTGAAGCTCTTCGGAGGTGTTGTAACACTCAAAACTCATGAACTTCGAAGTCCGAAGAGGATCACAGTCGTTGGTTGTCGTATAAGAGAGAATCATCGATCATCCAGGTGAGTTCTCTGATTTGGGGTTCGGGTAAAAAGTCTTGAGCTACAGTCAAAATGGTTGAAGCCCAAAATTCAGAAGAGCCTAAGTTTTAGCCCCGAGTCACAGCCCGAGGTCATATGAGGAGAGGGGCCTAGTAGAAGGAGCTAGCACCTGCCAGTTTAAATTTTCCAAGATCACCAGGAAAAGGGCCCACGGGTTACAAATGACATGCTCATAAGTAGATAAGGGGAATGTGTTAAATCGATTTGGGGGCTAGTAGGGTCCCGAGGAGATAATTTGTCTCAAGCATTTGAATGATCCTAGACCGGGAGTTCGAGTAGCCTCAAGGAGAGAAGGGGGGGTTTGCATCAGAGAAAAATAATTTATTTATCAATTTGAAGAAATTCAGTTTTATGAAGAATGAGCTAATATATTTGGGATTTGTGATATCTGAGGATGGTTTAAATATGGATCCCGAAAAGGTCCAAGAAATAATAAGTTTTCCTAGTCTAAGAAATTTGTTTTAGGTAAGAATCTTCCATGGTTTAGAAAGTTTTTATAGGAAGTTTATAAGAAGTTTAAGTCAATTGTTTTCTCCAATTGTGGAAACAATCAAGGAAATAAAACAACCATTTAAATGGACAGAGGCAACTAATAGGAACTTAAAATTGTTAAAGAAGAATATTATTGAACAACTTGCTTTAGATTTGTCATACTTTCGTAAGTTTTTCCAAGTTGAGACTGATGTTAGTGGAACTGCAATAGGAGTTATCTTAAGTCAAGAACAGAGACCAATTTCATATTTTAGTGAAAAGTTGAATGAGGCTGAACATAAATATTTTTCTTATGATAACGAGTTTTATGCAATTGTTAAAGCACTAAATAAATGGAAAAATTACCTCATGCCCAAGGAATTTGTTCTATATACTGATAATCAGGTATTACAATTCATAAGAATTCAACAAAAATTAAATCAGAGACATGCCAAGTGGGTTGAATTTCTGCAAAATTATGTATTTATAATTAAGCACACTAGTAGTAAGGTAAATAAAGTTGTTGATGCATTAAGTAGGATTAATTTAATTTTACAAGAATTTCAAGTTAGCATTTTAGGATTTTATCGACTGAAGGAAATGTATAAATAAGATGTAGATTTCAGAGATTCTTATAAAGCCTGTGAAAACCCAATTGACAACAATAGAAGCTAGAGGTTTATTTACACGATACAATAAGGCTTAATGTTCAAGGACAGTAAATTGTGTATACCAATATGTTCCATGAAGGAAAATCTAATCAAAGAGAAGCATAGTGGAGGACTATCAAGATATTTTGGGAAAGACAAGACCTTTTCTCAGATTAATGCTTTTTATTTTTGGCCAGGTTTGCAGAATGATGTGAAAAGATTTGTGGAGAAATGCATAATTTTCCAACATGCTAAAGGGAGAAGTTAGAATGTAAGATTGTATCAGTCACTACCTATTCTAGGAAAGTACAAATAGAGAGAAGACATGAGAAGAAAACAAGTCAATTGTAAATTTGGTGAATTGGCTATGGTATACTTGAGAAAGGAGAGATTTCCCACAAGAACATATAACAAGCTAAATCTTAAGAAGATTGCACCATGTAAAATTTTAAGAAAAATTTCTTATGATGCTTATGAAATAGAAATTCGAAAAGATATTTGAATTTCTCCATTCTTTAATGTTGAAGATTTGTATCCCTTCGAAGGGAAAGAGCATGTTTAAACAGATGAACCTATAAGTGATGAATATCATACCATTGGATGGAAAGATAAGTTACCTAGGATAGTTCTGAAGGAGATTGAAATAGTGTTGGATAATAAAGTGGCCAAGAGAACCAGAGGTAAAGACTACTTTCAGTATTTGGTTAAATGGAAGAATCAGCTTGTAGAGTATGCTACTTGGCTGATAGAAACATAAATTTCCAATAATGGACAAGTGTTTAATATCTCATGAACAATTATTTTCTTCCCCGTGAGTCTGATGTAGGAGCATCTGGCAGTAAATTTTGAGATTGTCCCAAGGGTGTTACACACCAAAGTGTTGCACTCCCAAATGTCACACTTTAGTATCGCAAGTATCATAAGTGTTGCAAGTGGTTCATTATTAATTGTTTCACTTAACTATCGTAAGTTTCGCATTATAAAATATCATACTTAATTGTCACATATTCCTTACACATAAATGTCGCACTTTTGCAAAGTGTCTTACTTAAATGTCACAACTTCCTCACCATGAAAAAATGAATAATATATCCCCTAGACAAATTGGAAGAGAAACCTATTGGTTGGAAGTAGAAAAAATAAACTTTTACTTAATATTTTGACCATACTTGAGGATCATCACCCCCTTTCCCATACACAAGGAGTGATGAAATTTGGACTATCGCCCGCCTAGAGTCTCTTATCAAGCAATAGTCTCCATGTACTCAGTGTTAAGGGAGCGATGAAGAAGTTGCAATTGTTCCACATTTTTCTAAGGGAATGATTTGGGGAGATATGGATTTTTTTGGGTCAATGATTTGATTCATATCTCTTTGTTTCATCCTAGGTAACAAATCCTAATCTCATGAGCTAAATCCTCAACCATTTTCCCAATATATCTCAAAGTTGTTATGCCTCAAAGCACTATATAATGAGGGTCATGCTTGAGTGAAAGGAGCAGATAATTGAAAAACATCATACTTATGATTTTTTGATACACAAGGGGATGGAATGGAGAGCTTGGAGGAGGATACTACAACATCTACTTTGATAATAAGTGCTTCATTATTAGTTTACATTAATAGATAACTTGGCTCATTCCTTTCATGTTTATGCACTCAAGTATTTACATGTCTATTGTTGTGAAAATCATTGTAGATAGATCTATTTTTACTTAACAATATAGTGTGGAATAAAGGGATCTCATATTTTTCTTTTTCAAGTCTTTTCTTGCACCTAGGAGATTGGATATCAAGGTCGGAAGGCTGGAGCGGTGAGGAAAGTCATCATAAAAAGGTGTTCTTTTCATATCTCCTCTATTCTACTTGTAGAAATATATCTAAAAGGAAAGTAGCTACCATTTGTTTCCCTTATGTCTTGGATCAAAGAAGGGGTCTTGATCCAAGGCAGGTTTCACCTGTCCGTAGGGGGAATTCACCACAATAGAAAATTGGTGACTCCACTGGGGAAAAACTATTTAGTCTTTCCTTGGTATTTCCTATCCTTTTGAAATCTTGCTTGATTGATCTTGTGATTTTGATACTTATTTGTTGGTTACTCCCTTTCCTCAGTGTCATTGAGAAGTTCATTGATTCAAACACTTAACCTTACTTCATATTTGAGCGAAAATTTTATTTTTATTTCACTTTTAACAATTTATCCCTCTCGCAAAAGGACAATTTATCCCTCTCGCAAAAGGACCTACATGGAGATAGTACCATGTTCATCTCACTCCCATAGTAGTCTAGGGAGTGATAGTCCCTTATCATCTCCCTCTCTACATAGGAACATGAGTGATAGTCCTTGTATTGAGTGAATTTGGGCTTGTTTTGCTTTTTGACTTTTGGTGTTTTGCCTCAAAAAAATTTATTGGAGTCTTATTTGCTTGATTAAAGTATTAATTTTGTAAATATCAGTGATCATCACATGATTTATTGCATCTTTTTAAGTTGGCATTTTCCTTCAAATTGAAGAATGTTCATGATTCCCTAGGTTAACCAAATCCTTTGGGTCAGTTCATTTCAACGACAGTTTGTTCCTCATCAATTGTAGGTTTTCTGTTGCAGGAGCATTGCTCCACCTTAGCAACGCTTCATCTATTTAGCACTTCAAAGTTGATTCAAGGAAGGGAGAGGCGCATCCCTCCCATTTTTAAATTTTTAAATGTAAATTTAATGCAATTAAATAATGTAAGGATGGAAGAGTCAAGTTGATGCCTTTGTATAGGAAGTAGATGAAGTCGCCTTTATTAGGATTGAGTTAGAACAGATCTTGAGCTTTGCCTCAGATTTGAGATGTATGTGGTATTTTATTGTAATGTGCCTCAGTAGATAGGCATTTTAAATGGTGATTGGACACCACTAGAGTAGTTTGGAGGGAAAGCTCGATGATCCCCTCTTGTATAAACCTCTGTAAAATATGCCCAATAGAGGTTGTTGAAATTTGATGAAAAAAAATATTGTAAGCAAAGAGGAGAGAAGAGCTAAGAATCTGTTGCAGTCTAAGATTTTGTGCACATATATTGTAACTGACATTCACATTAATACAAAAGAGCATATTTCACTTTTTATGAGTTTTTGTGTGGTGAATGTGTGTTTTATGAATGTCATTTGTTTGTTTATGAGTTTATGTTGTAGATGTATGTGATAGGTTCCATCTACAGGAGGAATATAGAATTCACTATCTAGTTGTGAATTTGTTGAGTTGTTCTTGGTTCTTTAGGTTAAGTGTAACGAGTCCATGACAGAGTCTTGAAACTATGTGAACCAGCGCAAGTAGTGTGCATCTGAATTATGCCTTGAGTTCAGAGGAGAACGTGCCAAGAGGGACCCTAGAATAATTCACAATCTCGAGGAGGAGCCTCATGGTTAATGAACACCCTGGAGCAAAGCCTGTGCAAGAGTAACCATAGCTAGAGTTACTAGAAAACTCTGTAGAGATCTTCCAGGAGGGCATTGAGTAGGTGCAAGTGTGTACAAGCGATGTTTTTTTAGATTTCTATAAGAAGAGTGTCAGGGAGGACACTGACAGAGTTGTTGAACAATCTAGGGAAAGAGCTCTACAAGTGTGCATTGAGAAAACATGAGGAGTTCATGAGTGAACCTGAAATATATCAAGATTTAGGAGGAAGACCTGTGCAAGGAGTGCGTCAGGACAACACTTCGACAAGTGTTGAGAAAGTATAATGATCAGGAAGGTGCAAGGACTGTGCCATAAGTGGAGTGTTTCAACTCTTCATAACCTTAGGAGGATGAGCGTTAAGTGTTAGGAGGGCACAATAATTCCTTTGAGGGAGAATAAGGGTCAAGTACCTTAGAAATCTGAACAACTGCAAGGCTCGGGAAAGATAGTGCAAGTGTGCACAGTGACCCTGCATAGCGAAGCAGAGGCCCGGGACCTTTACGGGTTCAAATTGTGAAAATAGTGTAGGTTTTCACTAAAGAGAGAACAATGTGTGCGCCAAAGTTAGAATTATTCCAAGTTATGAAGCTTAGAAGGAGAAGCATAAGTTGATACCCAGCAGTCGAGTTCGTAGGAGAAGGTTCAAGGGCCAAAACCTTTGAACACTTAAAAATTTTCCCAAATTCGGGAGAACGAAGAAGCTCAGGAGGAGGAGCAATAGTTTCCATCAGATCAGCTGCAAAGAGAAGATCTAGACCATTGAATTATACATCCAAAAACCAGGATGAGCACGCCAAGGAGAAGGACAGATCCCAACCATCGGATCTGGGTGCGAAGGATTGCCATCCGTTGGATCCAGGTAAAGTGCATGCACTTTAATCTTCTTAAGTGCACAGGAGGGTGGACTCGTTAAATCCCGAAGTCCCAAAGTGGATCGGTAACGTCCATCGTTCAGAAGAACACGTGGCGGAGATCTATGTACTTTGGAGGAAATCACTTCGGTGAAAATCTTGTGTGGAGTGAGCCAAAACTCCCGAAGTCCTGAAGTAGTGATGTCCATCATGACCGTTGATCTGAGGAGGACACGCATCATCATATCATGAAATTCAAGGGAAAGAGTACGGAGAAAGTGGCGTCATAGACTGGAAGTCGTCTAAAGCTCCAGAATGTAGGAATCCAAATCCTAGTCATGGATTGTGTGGACACGTGGTTCTAGATCTGTCACTTCGATGATAGAGAACTTAGGGGAAAATGAAGGGTGAAGGAATGAAAAGTCTCGAAGGACGAAGTGTCGAACTCCATCTAAAAAATCTATTGGAAAAGGGACGCATGGTAAAATATTTGCCACTTCATAGGATTGACACTTTGGGAGAAATAAGAGAAAGGGGGCGTTTATTGTAAGTCGCCCAAAGGGGAATCAAAGGACAATCTCGATCGTGGATTGAGGTGAGTATGTGGTGCGTGATCCATAGCTTTGGGTAGAATTACTTCAAGGAAAAAGAGTGTTGAAACATTTGAAACTCCCAAACGCTGAAGTTCCAAAGTAGATCACATTCATTGGCTATCAGGAGAGCATGGACCGTACATTTGGTCCAAGTGATTTTGTCGATTCGAAGTTCGGGGAAAAAGTGGTCGGGTGCGTTCAAAAGCGTTGAGGCCTGAATTGCCGAAGGAATCAGGAGTTGTTGATTTAGAAGGATGTGGGGCGCCTGATATGTAGCTCTACGTATGGAATACTCTGGAGGAAAAAGGTGTTTGGAGTGCTCAGAACTCCCAAAGGTCGAAGTCCTGAAGTGGATCACACTCGTTCATTGTTGGAGGAATGTGAATCGTAGATATTGTCCAAGTAAGTTCGTCAATTCGGGGTTCAGGTAAAAAGGATTCAACTGGAGTTGAAATAGTCGAAATCAAAAATTTTGAAGCACCTTAGGGTTTAGCCTCTGGCCACAACCTGAGGTCATATGAGGAGAGGGGCCTAGCGGAAGGAGCTAGTGCCCGCCAATTTAAAATTTCCAAGAGCACCAGGAAAAGGGCATGTGGGTTACATAGGACTTGTGCCTAAGGAGATAAGGGGCCTGTGTTGAATCAATTTGGGGACTATCAGGGTCCCGAGGAGCTAATTTGGCTCAGTGAATTGAACGATCCTAGACCAGGAGGTCGAGCAGCCCCAAGAGAGTGAGGGGGTTTGCATCATTTTCAAACTCGTGTTGTTTAATTCCAAAACCTTTTGAGTCTTCTACTTGATTGATTTGGCATCCTTTTCTTTGATTTGGAGATTGTTTGTGGTTCATTGAGCCTAATTGATTGAAGCTTTTGGTTTCACATTTTTGGAAAACTTTTGCTTCCTTGGATATACTCTTAATCTCTTTTGGATCTATTGCAACTTTGCATATTTTTCATTGCTACTTGAATCTTGAGGTCTCTTAAAGTGATTTTCAATTTATTTGCATTTTTCATTCTTTTTTGGATAAGTGTTGAAAAGCATCTTTGTTTGGATTATTTTAAATATTGATTGCTTGTTTACTTCACCTTATTTTGTTTTGAAATCCTTTGTGAGTGACATTGATTTATTTCATATTTATTGAAAGAAAAAATGAGAGAAGTGTTTATTTTTGGGTTTTCATGCAATTTGAAAAAGAAAGAAAAAATTAGTTGGAGCATTTTAGTACATGTTTTAGAGCTTGTCTTGAATTTGTTTGGAATTTTGGGAACATTGAATTGGATAGTTTGGCATTTTAAAGACAAAAATCTGAGAATTGCATCAGTATTGAGTGTTTGTATACATTAAGAAGTGAAAAATTTCTCTTCTCCTTCCTACACATAGAATTCATTGAAAGAAATAGTTTGCACATCATTCTCTCAGCATGGTTTTGGAGTCAAGTCATTCACATCATAATTTTCACCTCCATACACCATTTTGAGTAAGGAAATCCATTAATCAACCAATGTGCTTAATAAAACTAATTATATTTTTTCTGTATATAACATCAGCAATAGTCTAAGGATAGGGCTTTTGGATTAGGGTGAAGTGATTAAATTATCCAAGGCTACTAAATGAGACTGTAGAACACTAAAGAGTAATAAAATCCAATTGTCATATAGGAATAGTTGGGAACCCTCTCTAGCACAAGGGATAAACATAAGGTCGCATGCATAAGAGCAACAAATATTACCCCTCTAGAGATTAACCAATCATATCAGAAAGAGAGTATATTGGGGGTTTTTCTTGATCTTCATTGGTTCATTTGGTATTGATGCTTTGTGGATCTAGAATTTGTTCGAGTTCCTCAGGAGTTTTACTAGTCCACTTGTTTTCAGTCCTATGGAAGCGCTTCAAAATTTGTTATCCTACCCATACATTAGGTCTTGAATGATGATTGTACCTCCCTGGAGGCCGGCTGCGATTTGGTAACCCTAGTAACTGTTTCTAGGTATCTACAGAGGTTACTGTGGGGGGCTTCCCATGGTACCTAGGGAAGACATCATATCACACTTTCAATACCCTTTGGAGGGTGACCCCACGAATCAAGGATTGTTTTCACCAAGAAGGGATGTTAGGTAGAGGTCGGGGTAAGTACTTCTCATTTATTCATTGATGGCTTGATATCCCATCTTCAGAATATCTTTTCATCTACTGCTTCCTTGGTTTATTAATTTTAGATTTGATAGGGGTGTGTTCTTTCGACTTTAATAGGTGGCCTTAGGGATCGTTATTTTTATTATATTTTCACAGTGGCCGACCAAGATCTCTGAAGATCTCAGAGAATGCAAGGGTTAGATCCTAAAGAACATGAATTTCCACACAACCCTTATAGCAAAGGAACTATTAACGAAGAATTTGGTTCTAAAGATGGGAGTATATCTCTCATAACTAACCAACTCGAAGAACCAATCACAACTTTTGTGGAAGGAATTGTCCCTTACGCAAATCCTCTTATGACCAATCCTCTCGGTCCATTGCTTGTTGAATTACCGTCCATGGGACCTATTGATTATTTTTCTTCTTACCATTTACCACTCGACACATTCAGTAGACATTTTTTTGGCATGACTACTACATCACTCGATTATACAAATGGAGTGATGATACCCTCAATTAATGCTATGATAGTTTCCATGGCCTGCATCACTACTATTGGTACTTCTCCTTTAGGGGAAATGATGGTGACCCATGTTACCCCATCACAACATCTTATAAACCCAACTTTTATTCCCACCTCTCTAGTTCCACATATGCATGCACCAAGTGCTTTACTTAGACATTGTTTTCCTTTTCAATCTATTCAGGTGGCCAGTAGTGTTGCTTCCTCAAACCCTACAACAAGTACATTTTTTTCCCCATCTAGTCAAATAGGTCATACATTGACAGTTACACAAATTTTTCATCCTACACAAATTGTTCCACTAAAAAAAATTTCTACCCCTCTCATTGGGCGACAAGTTGCATCCTCGATTGCACAACCATATTCAATCATGGGGAAATAGTCGATATGGGGACAACATCCAGTTGGGTAGAAAAAACAAGTTGGTGGACAACAACTATTTTTTGATAAGAGGCCAGTTGGGGAAACCCTCAACTGCAGGACAATATGCATCATGGGGTTAGTAGCTAGTTGGGGACCAACCCTCAACTGCAAGACAATCTGTATCATGGGTTCAACAACTATCTTGGGGGAAACCCTCAACTACAGGGAAATATGCACCATGGGGTCAACAACTAGTTGGGGGGGAAACCTCGACTGTAGGGAAATATCCATCATGGGGTCAACAACCAGTTGGGGGGAAACCCTGAATTGTAGGGAAAGCTTCACCTTGGGGTCAACAATCAGTTGGGGGAAGCAACTAGTTTGGGGGAAATCATTCACTAGAAACCAGGCAGGAAAATATCTCCCTGGAAAAAAGTAGGGCCCATCCTTTACTCGAAACCAACCTCAAGCCTAGGGATATACCATCCTAACCACTCCCACGGGACTTTATCTTGGTCAACCTTATCTATGGGAGATGAATACTACATGGGATCCACAAGGAAATTTCCCTACTCAATCCATGAACCCTATGATGTCTACTCCCCAACCCTACCCATAACACGATAGGGGAGGACCATCTCAATATGTATATAGTCCTACTAGTGTTCCTATGCCATACCAATATTAATAGTATCCACAAGCAAACTACCAACTTCTTTTTTTAGCTACTTTGGATTTATGGGATTTGTCGAGATTAACTAATGATCCCATACTACACGCCCCATTTTGGCCTCCAATCCCTTCCAAACCACCTTTTGATATCCCAAAGTTCGATGGAAAACCTGGAGAAGACCCTAACAACCATGTTATGAAGTTCCATCTTTATAATTCTTCTAACTCCTTGATGGAAGATTCTATTCGATTAAGACTTTTTCAAATAATTCTCATAGGTTCGACAACCAAATGGTATATTGAGTTTCCATGACACTCCTTTAGTGACTTTAATTCACTAGATATGTCCTTCTTAACACACTTCCAACTATTGATTCGAGATGAGACCGGTATAGAGATTTTAAACTCATTTAGGTAATCCACTTCCACCCATATATTTGATCATATTCATGAGTGGAGGCAATGGGGATGATTGATTAAAGCTAATATTCTAGGACAAATCTTGGCAAATTGGTTTACGAAGTCACTTTTACTACCCATTTCTAGAGATGTTTCCATGGGAGGTGTTGCCAATGAGGAGAAAGGAATCATTTGTGTTGAATGTTTAGACTTGTTATATTCCTAGTCTGGCACACTTTACCATCTCATTCCTCATTCTCCTTGTATGTCGAATGATCCTTCGAGACTAGCCTCAGAAACCCATGTCGATGGTATGATAGGTTACGTTACTATGCATTTTTCAACCCAATGGATTGGGAAACCAGGCCAGACAACCTCATCCCCAGCCTTATTTCAGACTGTTACCAAATATGCTTCTTCTCCTGCACAAACCTCTGAGGTGAATGTGGTCCAATCCACTCCATCACAACAATCTGGAGGCAAGAAGAAAGGTAAATAAAAATCCAAAAAGCATTCTAACTATCGGGAGAACAAAAAAAATCAAACTGTTGTTGACACAAAACAAAGAAGGAAGGAAAATGTTCCCTACCTAATTTGTGTAGAGGACCATTATACTAAAGAGTATCCTCACCATGAGGAAGTCAACAAATTTTCGAAAGGTACCTCTCAACAGGAAGTGTTAACCAATTTTTTTCCACCTCAACAACAACAAATGGTTTCACAAAATCCCATGCCTCCTCAAGGGGTCAACTCAGGTCATCCTCACCATGGGGATGCTTCTTCAAGCACCCAAGTTTTTATGTGTAAGGAGAGGATTAGTTTAACGACTAGAGAAAATAATTAGGACACTCCTCCATATGGAAATGTCAATGGAAATGGAGGTAATCCAAATAAACCCTCTACCTCCATTACTCCTACACATTTAGGCCCTCTGCAAATAGAAAATCCTACATATAACATAGTGTTGCACCCACCAAAGAGAAAAATTCAAAAATTGATCTTTAATCCAAGTTCTCACATTGCCCAAAACTATAATATTGTTGAATATTTGGCACAGGAAACTTGTGCTATGTCGACGTTCAAATTTATACAACAATGCCCCAGTCAACATATAACCCTGGTGTCAGCCATTAGAGCTATGGATCCAAAAACATCAAACATGATCATGTTTAATCTATAATATTTTAAATCGAGGCTCTCCCGCCACCTTTCATTTCAAATCCATACGATCGTTTGTGGGAACAATATTCATCATATTGTTTTAGATGAAGGATATTCAACCTGTGTAATGTCTTTATCCTATTGGAGAGCCATTGGTTCTCATAAATTAAACTAGTCTCCCACCACCCTTAAATCGTTTGATGGACGCAGCTTCACACCTTATGGAATTTTACCCTCTTTACCCATTGAATTGGGAGGAAAAACCATTTATGTTGATGTGGAAGTGGTATATATACCCTTGTTTTTTCTTGGTTGAAGTTGGTTTTATGCGATGACCATTGTTGCATCTTCGGTTTTTCATTTGTTGCAATTCCCTCATCAAGGGAAAATTGTGACTATTGACCAACTCGATTATTGTACACTGGATTTCTGTAACAATAATACTAGAAATATCCCTTTGTTGGAACCGTCCACTATATAGTATGAGAGCACAGGGGTATGTCTCCTCAAAGATTCCTCGCTCATGGGGATTTTTCCCTTTCCTTCCCATAATCGTCTACAACAATTTGCCACTATAAACATCATTTTGACTATGGTACAATGATCCTATTATTCATATGATCCTTGGGTAGTTCCTAGAAAATATGAGTTTGAATCACTAGGTGAAACCATTCCACTTAGTCTTGTTGAGGCCGCATATGATGCAATTAAATCTACCTCTTATATCTCATATTTTGATGACCATCCTCTTGTGGCATCATATCCCTACTCTCTACCTTCCTGGATAGACTCCTATCTATCATTTTTTTATTATCTCACATGTAATTTCCGATTATAAGATTCCATTAGGGATATTATGAACTTAGATGAGTCACCATGGGAATATTTCCATAATCGATCATCTTTACTTCCTAATATGGATGCATTAGAGAATAAAATTGAATCCATCATTTCACCTGATATTGTCAAAAATACTCAGTCCCCTATTCTTACTTACGGCACTGTCTCTGAAGGTAATCTTGGGAACATTATGTCAATTATTTCTACTGACATATCAATGAAACCTGGTCTCGTGGAAAATATACAACTTGGACAAAATTTCTTGCCTGATGAAATTAAAGATTACACAGCCTTGTTTGAATAATTTTATGATGTTTTCTCTTGGAGTTATACAGATATGCTAGGTATTTATCCTTCCATAGTCATTCATGAGATCAAAACCTACCCTAGAGTCAAATATTTCCGGCAAAAATGTCTCCCAGTGCACACTCAAAATACAGTGGGTATTAAAGCACAAGTTGAAAAATTGTTGAAAGTTGGTTTCATTTACCTTGTACCATTGACTCAATGGGTATCCAACATTGTTCCAATTATGAAGAAACAAGGGACTATCAGAGTTTGTATTTATTATAGGGACCTTAAAAAGGCTTATCCTAAAGACAATTACCCTACACCCTTTATCGAACAAGTTATCGATATCTATGCTGGAAGTGCCATATTTTCATTCATGGATGGCTTTCTGGCTATAATCAAATTGAAATCCTCCCATTTGACCAGCACAAAAAAAACTTCATATTCCCTTGGGGAAAATTTTCTTATCATAAATTACCTTTGTTCCTTAAAAATGTTGGAGCCACTTTTCAACAGACCATGTCGTATGCCTTTCACGATATTAAGCACATATTGGATCCTTATCTCGGTGAATTTCCTGCTCATTCCACTTGTCGAGAGAATCATATTCGGCATCTTAGATCCATTTTTCTTCGATGTCGATACTATAATACTAGCCTGAATCTGAACAAGTTCCTTTTATGCGTTGAAACTGAGAGACTTCTAGGATTCATTATCTCCAAGGAAGGGATGAAGGTTGATCCCTTAAAGGTTGAGGTTATCATATCATTGTTGCCTCCAACAACGCTTCACCAACTTCAAATTTTGCAAGGGAAGGAAAAATTTCTATGTCGCTTCATCCATAATTATATGGAAATTATGAAAGGATTTATGCGCTTATTGAAAAAGGATGTTCCTTTCATTTGGGACAATCAATTCCAAAAATCATTTGATGAACTCAAACACGCATTAACCAACTCTTCATTATTACATCCCTGGGATTATATGAGACATTACATCCTTTACCTTGTCGCATCCATTTC
The DNA here is from genome assembly GCA_010110895.2 of Picea sitchensis. NCBI lineage: Eukaryota > Viridiplantae > Streptophyta > Pinopsida > Pinales > Pinaceae > Picea > Picea sitchensis. Next base: position 1,592 of record SNQJ01S0163961.1, on the reverse strand, counting down.
CACTGTTGGAATGGTCCTAGTCCAGGAGGATGACAACGATGAAGAAGATGTGATATATTACCTTAGTAAGAGCCTTGTAGGCCTTGAAATGTGTTATTCCCACGTTGATAAGTTATCTTTGACAGCAATAATTGTTGCTCAATGGTTTCTTCACTATATTTTAATCCATAAAAATTTAATCATTGTAGATTCCAACCCCATGTACAACATATTGAAACGTCAATTACTAGCGGAGAAATATTCTCGTTGGATCATTCTTCTCCTGTAATTCGATCTGGATTTGCAAAATCTAAAGCCAAGAAATCTTTAGTTTTTGTCGATATTATGTGTGACCTTCCCCATACTAATGAGGAAATTGTGCCCAATGACTCTCTCCCTGATGATTACTTGTTTCTCATTAGTATGTATGGCCCATGGTATGGGGATATCACTTTGTATCTTCAAACCCAACAATTTCGACCGGAACTATCTCGTGAAGATCTTTGTCATATTCGCCATCATGTGAAACATTACTTTATCAATGGAGACACTTTGTATCGATGTGATATTGATTATATACTATGACTATGCTTAGCACATGACGAAGCCAAAAGATTTCTCAATGAATTTCACTACAGATCATGTGGCAGTCATCTTTCTGGGATGGATACAGTCCACAAAATATTGTGTGCAGGATATGTTTGGTCATCAATCTTCAAATATTATATAAATGTCGTTAATAAATTACAACCATTTCATGTTTTTCATCATAAAACAAGTTCTCATCCTAATCGACGTCATCCAGTAGTTGTCTTCATCCCTTTTGCAAAATGGGGTATTTATTTTATGAAATGTAAGCCTACCTTGGTTGGGGGGCAAGGGTATATTATAGTCGCCATACACTATTTCACTAAATGGGTTGAGGATATGCCTACATTTATAGATGATGGAAAAGCTAATGCAGTATTCATGTTTAATCACATTATTACTAGATTCAGAGCCTCGCAAGAAAATGTCATTGACCATGGTTCACATTTTTGAAACCACATAATAACTGAGCTAAGCAGAAAATTGGGTTTTCGTCATGAAAACTCATCCCCATACTACCCCTAAGAGAATGGACAAGTAGAGGCCAACAATGAGGTCATGAAAACCATGATCTAATGGATGGTGGGGGAACAAAAATCAAATTGGCACTTGAATCTTTTTTCGGCACTATGGGCTTACAGGACATTCATGAAAATGACTACTGGGTTTACACAATTTCATTTGGTTTATGTCCTAGAAGTCATCTTACCAATTGAATGTGAAATTAAATCACTCCAATTAGTCATTGAACTAGTACCCAACACCTCTTCCGAGGAAGAGCAATTCTTATACTTGAAAAAACTTTGATAGACGTGTCGTGATGTTTCTCTTGCTAATGACTCATAAAAAGTGCATCAAGACTCAATACGAAAAATCCATTCGACCTCATTTCTTTCAAGAACGCGAGCTAGTTTTAGTCTATGACCAATACCATGATAAACTAGGGCAAGAAAGTTATAACCCATGTGGCATGGTCCTTACATCATGAAACAAGCACTACAAAAGGGCATGTATGAGTTGGTTGA
>SNQJ01S0163960.1:20814-33418 GCA_010110895.2 Picea sitchensis | reverse complement strand
TCAACACCCCAGATTACCTAGGGACGTCTCCCTTGGGTTTAGCCACCCTAAATAGAAAGAGCCCCCCATCGAGGTGACAGTGGGTGGGGAAGCTCCTGTTACGCTAGTTTGATCCCTACCTTCCAGCTACTTGACCTAGACTACAAACTGAGCGATAGCAGTCTCATGGATAAAGGGGACTAAGAGGTGCAAAAATGGTCACCGATGAGCTAAAAGTTATATTATTAAAGTGACTTTAGCAAAAACAAAAATAAAAAGCTAATTTGCTAAGATGAGGAAATAAAGTGAATAACCTTAGAAGCCATTCAAATAATTTAAGTGAAAATTCGAAGATGGAGGTAGAAAAGGAGAGGAGAGCGCCTCACTCCTCATTCATGTCATTTCTCATTTTGCATCTTTGAGCTCTGCAGCTTAGATGTTTTGAGGGTTTTGAGTAAACAAACCCTAGAGATCAGCAAGGAGGTGAAAGATTCCTCTGTTCCTGATCCAAACTTGGTCAAGGTGGTGAAAGATCCCACCCTCACCATTCTACTCTGTTTCAAATCAAGTTCAGAAGTGTATAGTGGAAGCAGGGTGCAGGTTTGGGGTTTTCTGCAGATAGGGCGCACTGTTGGAGAAGAAAGAGTTCGATCTGACTAGGGAAAGGAAGATCTGAGGCCAAACTTATTCCAGGAGGATTTTCCATCATCAAAGTGCCTTTTCTCATCAGTTCTTGAGGGGCTTTCTTTGCATATTTATTATTTCTCTTGGCTGGGCGAATTTCTGAAGGAGAGCGCATTGTCTCTTGGTGATTTAGTGAGTTGGAGGGTTAGATATCACATTACAGCTGAAGGATCTCATCATATGTGTTCTACAATCATTCTCAGTCATTCTCAAGGGTTTGGAGGCCAGATCTAAAGAGGCCGAATTTCCTAGGATCTCTACAGCCAGGTGGTGCACGACTTAGCCAGATTTGGGTGCCAGATTGAAGAAGGGAAAGAAATTGATCTTGTCCAGACTTGCATGCTGCCATTGGAGGACTAGGAGGAATCGCAACTCTCTCTTATTGTATCGTGGAGGCATCTTCAGCCATAACTTCTATATTTCTTCTATATTTTCCATATTTGTATATCTCTTGTATGGAGGTCAGCTTATATAATAAATAAAGGTCAGATCTGAAGTTTGTGGCTATTTCATTGTGTTATTCTCTTGTATCTTGTTGTTTCATCTATTGTTGCTCCATATCTATCCTCTATATGCTATAAAACCCTTAGAAGCAACTCCAGTGCAACTCTGGGGAAAACAATCTGCAAAAATATTCAACAAACAGCTCACACAAACAAGTGTTAAACCCTTAAGTTCCTGGCAACTCTGCCTAGGAACATTACACTTTCATAATAATCACTCCACATTAAAACACTTAATAAATTTTTCAAGCAACACACTTGCAAGTTTTGATCTTTCAGCATCAACTTGTGGTACAAAATCTCGCAGCAATTCATTATATGTGGCACTGGTCTATACTTTACATTTTGCTTGTCATTTCATTTCAAGTACCTGTATCCTTTTTTCATGTAAGTTGTATCTCTCATACAAGTATCTTGAATGCTTTACTTTCTAGCATAAGCAATCTTATTTATATGTCATATATGCTGCTAGTGTAATTTCAATTATATGCTGCTGTTGTAACTTCATTTTTATCTTGCTCTTGTTGCAATAAAACTCCTAGAGTCTATTTCTTGTTCTTAGATCAGATCAAGCCTTAGATTATTTTTTCTTTTTAGGGACTACCCCCTTGGCTTTGCTAGGAGTTGGCCTAGACGGAGGAGTTGAGGATCAGGTGACATCACCTTGACTCAAGACTTGCCCCCAAGGACACACCCAGTTCCAGTTGATTGAAAGTTTTTCCATGCTAAACCTGAGGTGTGTATAAAGGCGGTAACATTCTTAACCCATACAAAACTAGGAAGTGTGCATACAAATCTATGTGACCAATTACAAGCTTAACATAGATTTAACACTTGATTTCACAAGATTAACTAGAACACAATTCCCCTTTGTTTTATTACAGAGATTACTAACAGTGCTTATAGCTCTCTTTAACACTTTTTTCACACAATATTTATTCATGGAAATCTAGTCTTAGCCTTGCTTGATTAGTTTCACCATAAACTAATATTGTTATAAAATTAATGGTAATCACTCCACGTGATTACCAAGAGATCACTATCAAATAAACCCACATATAATATCTTTACAAACCTTTATTTCATGCACAACAATCTGGTTCACATATTTCTTAAAACTGGGGCAACAAAATCTTAACAATAACCTATTCACTCAGAACTTCTGTCAAACAATTAGTATGAAGACTACCACTAATATCTTCATTTAACAATATACTAGGTGCAAAACAATTGAGATCTTATACATATTCTATTCCAATTTAAGCAAGAAGCCTCACCATTATTTCTCCATAATGTACTTGCATCCTGAAATAATCCATTCAATAATAAAAGTAAAGAAAATAAGTCTAAAACAACATTTATAGAGATTCTACATTCTGCATAAAAGCCTTCCAAGGGCATTACCCTCCAATAATCTCACAACCAACAACAGCTAATGTTTCCTAACAACTTTATCAGTTAAAGAACAAAAGCAACACAACAACTTCAGTACATAACATTTCTTCCTACTACAGCTTGGACATTAAGTCTGGGATCATTTACAGAGTACTAGTCTTCTGCAATCACTCTTATCTTTCTCAGATATCCAAGTTAATCTCTAATTTTTAATCATCTATAGGTATGATTGCGGGTTTCCTATGAACATATGCAATCTGATCACACCCTATACATGTCTCAGTCGTGATCCCGTCACACCTGTTACCATTAAAGGCTGTGATCACCTTTCCAACCATGGAATTCTAAAAGCTCAAGGAATTAAACTTAATTTTCCATAATAAACAGACCTAGTTAGGAAATGACAGACTACGGATACTCAACATCCAGCTTAACCCAGCTAATTTCCAAACAGAAAGAAACTTCATAACAAAATCACAATAGAACTAATGAATTTCAAGGTGTAAGTATAGAAACCATTATCCCATTAGAGATATCCTCTGTTAACCTCAGAGTGCAAAGTAAACTAGCTTAACTTTCTCTGCTGAAAAATCCAATTTGTTTTCCTCTACAAGGAACATTAGCATCTCATTTTTTAGCATTTTACCTAGCATAACTTTCTTAGCAATTTCTCTTCAAACTTGATGGGCATAAACGCTTCAGCTGTAGTCAGAAGTTAGCTAACATGTAAAATTGCAAATCCATCAATTTACCAACTAACAAATCCAGATTACAAATATATCAAACAATAGTTTAACAACTCAACTTGTGGCAGCCAAATTTGACTATAAACCATCTACAAGAAACTAAGGAACCAAATACAAACTATACCTGCCAACTGCTTGATTTCAGTTGAGTGCTCCAACTTCTAATCTTCTTGCCTTTGCCAACTCAAAGATTGCCAAATGATTTCCACCCAACCATACCTAGGGAAAGCTTCTTTCCCTAGGACCACTGAGCTGTGTGGGATCACAACCTTGAACTATAATGAAAATTTACCACCAGAATATTTAACAGTGGGGGTTTGCCATCAATTCGACATGTTAGACAAACACCTCACCTTTGACGAGGGGATTAATGTAGCAATAATTTGTAGCTTCCTTCCAAACCAGCTTATAAGTTATTATGTATGTTCAGTTTAACATTCTTATGACAGAATTCAGCCAACATTTCTATATAGTTCGGGTTCGTTATCGCGCAAATTGTAGGTTGGGCAAAGCCTGACCCAATCCAAAAGATGTCGATAACGGTGGGAGAGTTTACCCACTGTCACCTCAGATAAACCCTCACCTTGCTTTAGTGAAGGAAGAATCCAACACAAGGAGGGAGTCCCGGGTGACCCTAGGAAGAAATGAGACGGAAAATGATATGATGGAAGTATTAGTTTTTAGGGAAAAGTAGAAAACAGTGATAACTTTTAACTAATCTGTTTACTAATATAAATGTAGATCAGCACTTTAAAACAATAACTTGAGCAGATTAAATATAGACAATGAGATCTGAACATGTAGAAGTAATTCTGAACGTAAAACAAAATTTCTGAATGTAGATCAAGTGCAGAAAAATAAATCTTACTTAGCCAAGAGATGTACCTGACATATGGATGCTGTCCCCTTTTATATGCCCAGTAATTAGTTTAATAATCATGGATCAAAACGCAAGGGTTTTGATCTCTACCATGATGTTAGGTAGACTGTTTTGCCAAGGAGAGGACCACAAACAGAGCTGAAGCAAACACTCAAAACAGGCTGTCCAAAACTGAACTGTAATACACTACAGCAACAAAACCCTTCAAGCCAAAGAAGGTACCAGCAATTGGGACAGCAAGTAGAAGGGCAGCAGCAAACAAAGGAGGAGGAGCCAAAGGCTGCGCACCTTATACATAGTGGCAGCAAGGAGATGGGAGGTCACCGTACCCTCACAGCACACAGTAGCAGCAAACGAAGAGGCCACAACACACACAGAAGGTCCGTGGCATACACATACAGCCAAGGAAGGGTCCGCAGCTCCAACACTCAGCCAAGGAGAGGTCCGTGGTAATCACAGGAAGGTCCGCTGCTGTCAAGAGAAGACCCACAAAAGCCAACAAAAGGTCCACGGCATACACATACAGCCAAGGAGAAGAACTGTAGTATCTCCCAACCAGCAAGCTAAAGACTAAACTGAAAAAATGTCCAACCAATACCTCAAAATTGAAAATGAAAATCCACTAGGAAAGCCGTACCACAAATAATAAAAACAATCTGAGGTAGCCGCAGCAAGTTCAAACTAGGAAGAGATAGGAGAGTGTGTATATAAGAATGCTAGAGGGAGGGTTTCTTTTATAGCTAAGGTAAGGGGTTAGGGCTAGAATTAAAACAATTAAATAATGACATTTTAATTAATATAAATATTAATTAAAAGTCAAATAAGTCAAAGTGACTTATAAAAGACCAACACTTCATCAAACAAGAAAGGAAACAAGATCAAGCAAGGGGGGGACCAAAAGACAAGTTTCAGGGGTCCTCTTTAATGGCAAAACATGTCCACATAAGTCTCATAATGGATTATAAACTTTTATCATCACTGCATAAGGGGAAACATCCATGATGTGGTCATGTCCATCTTCTTCGTGGGTGCTCCTAGGTCTCATGGACCATCCTGGGAGAGAGGAAGAAGATCACACATCATCACTGGTACACAACCAATAACTACCTAGTCCAAGACCAGGGTACCCCAGAACACATCTRGGGTCCCTATAACACATCTAGGGTCTTTCATCCACCAAGGTACAGGACCAAGGATCAACCCAAGCGTTTAAGCAAGGATTCCCTGGAACACATCCAGGGGCCCTAGAACACATCTAGGGACTTACATCATCAACCAACAAGGAACACATCCAAGGATCAATCCAAGCACCGAGCAAGGATTCCCTGGAACACATCCAGGGGCTCTAGAACACATCTAGGGACTTATTGCTTGGTCCTTGACCAAGAACCCCCGTAATACACTGGGGGCCCACACTAGGGTCTTTCGCCATGGCTCAAACTATTGGTCCCAAACCAAGAACCCCAGGAGTGTACTGGGGGCCCTAGATCTCAGCTAGGGTCTTATGCCATCCTCTTGGAGAATGGCTCTTGTAGATGCACTAATTTCAACACTCCCTCTCAGCAAGAGAGACATTCTCAGCAACACCAAGCTTGTCTCGAAAGTACACAAACTTTGTCAAGGATAGAGGCTTGGTCAAAATATCTGCGGTTTGTTCTGTCGTCGGAACATACTGAATACTGAGAATGTTCTTCTGCACCATGTCCCGAACATAGTGATATCTCATCTCAATGTGTTTCGATCTGTCATGAAACACTGGATTCTCGAAGAGCTCTATACAACTCTGGTTATCATAGTGGATAATTGTGGGTTTTAGCTCAACACTGAACAAATCTGAAAGTAGCTTTTTGAGCCATACTGCTTCTCTGCTAGCAACACTTGCAACAATGTATTCTGCTTCTGCAGTGCTCTGGGCTATGGAGCCCTGTTTCCTGCTGGACCAGGAGATCATAGCTAAACCCAAACTGAAACAATATCCGGAAATACTCTTCCAGTCCACTGTACTGCCCATCCAATATGAATCTGTAAACCCATGAAGCATTACCCCTCCACTGGAAGTATATCTGAGCTCATATTCTATAGTTCCCCGGACATATTTGAGAATATGTTTAACAACAACTATATGAATATGCCTCGGTTCACACATGAACTGGATGAGGGCATTCACTGCATAACAAATGTCCAGTCTGGTATGTACAAGATACATCAAGGACCCAATGATCTGACGATATATGGTGGGGTCTTTCGGATTTGAACCTGTAGCTTGATCTTGTAACTTCTTCAGGTTAGAAATCATAGGTGTGGACATGGACTTACAGTCCAACATGCCAAATCTGCAGAGCACGTCAACTACATACTTGCTTTGAGAGAGAAAAATCTCACCTGGTTTCTGCCACACCTCTAAGCCAAGAAAATAATGCATAAGACCCAAGTCTTTCATTTCAAATTTTGCTGGAAGCTCCCTCTTAGTCTGAGCTATCAAAGTTTCCTCTCCTATAAGGAACAAATCATCCACATACAATAATAAGATAACAGGATGATTCTGTACAATCTTTATATAAAGATTGGGATCTGCTATACTCTTGGTGAACCCAAGACTCTGTAGAAAACTGTCAATTCTTCCATACCAAGCTCTCGGAACTTGTTTCAATCCATACAAGGCTTTCTTGAGTTTGCAGACATGGGATTCTTTCCCATGGATCATGAAACCCTCAGGTTGCTCGATATAAACCTCTTGCTCAACTTCACGGTTAAGAAAAGTAGTCTTAACATCTATTTGGTGAAGTTTCCAACCAAAAACTTCAGTAAGAGAGATAATGATTCTGATGGAAGTATACCTGGCAACAGGAGAAAAGATCTCGTCATAGTCAATTCCTTCTTTCTGAGAGAAGCCGCGAGCCACAAATCTAGCCTTGAATTTTTCAACACTGCCATCTGCTGCATGCTTTATTTTGTAAAGCCATTTAGAGGTTACCACTGATTTGCCAAGAGGTCTTGGGACCACTTCCCATACATCATTCTTTAATATTGAATCGTACTCTTCTATCTTGGCATCCTTCAACACTTTATGTTTGGAGGCTTCTTCAAAGGTTGAAGGTTCTAAGTCAATCACAAGATTCAATTGAGCTATTAGGCTGGAGTACTTATCTGGTTTCTTTCTTTCTCTGAAGGTGCCTTTAGGTGTTGCATTCTTTTCTGCTTCCTTTAGAATTTCCCGACACCAAGCTAGCTTCCTTTTAACATGAGGTTTCTCTAAGGGAAACTCGATAGAATCCCTTGAGGTATCCACTGAAGGCTTTATGGTATCCTTCCTCTGCTCATCTGGAAGTGGTGTATTTGAAGATTCCGGAGATGGAACTTCCTTCTCCTCTGTATCACATGGAAGTTCTCTGGAACGACGAAAGGCTGCTTCTTCATGAAAGGTCACGTCTCTGTTGACCTCAATGAACTTTTGCCCTAGTACAAAAATTTTGTATGCCTTTGAGGTTTCACTGTATCCCACAAAAGTTCCTTTCTTTCCGGAGGGCTCTAACTTAGTCCTCTTTTCTTTTGGAATATGAATGTAGACTGGACTGCCAAAGATTCTCAAATGATCAACTGAAGGCTTCTTATCAGTGAAGACTTCTTCTGGAGTTTTCTCTTCAAGGGATTTATGAGGACACCTGTTCTGAATGTAGATTGTAGTGCTTGCAGCTTCGGCCCAAAGAGATAAAGGTAGATTCTGATCATACATCATGGCTCTGGCTGCATCATAGATCGTTCTGTTCTTTCTCTCTGCAACCCCATTCTGCTGGGGATTATAAGGCACATTCAACTCCCTCTTAATCCTGAATCCCGACAGAGTTCATCATACTTGTAGGAGTCAAATGCTTTTCCATTGTTCATTTTGAAAACACGGATGTGTCTACCTGTTTGATTCTCAACAAGATTCTTAAAATCTTGAAATCTGCTGAAAGATTCATGTTTAGTCTTCAAAAAATAAATCCAAGTTTTACGAGAACAATCATCAATAAGAATGATATAATGAAGACAACCATTGATAGATGGAGTAGTGATAGGTCCACAAAGATCAGAATGAATAAGATCTAAAATGCCATTAATTTTTCTATTGCTATGAGGGTAAGCTTTCTTTGTGTTCTTACCGAGAGCATAGCCTCTACGAACACTATCATGCTCAAATGAAAACATTGGCATACCTGTTACCATCTTTTGCAAACCTAGGAGTGCGTTGTAGTTGAGATGTCCAAGGCTCCAAGCCTTCTGTGCCATAGCTCATAGGGGTTTATCATCTCGTGAGCTAATGCTTGAACAACTTGACCGGAGATTTTGTAAAGTCCACTCTCTTGAGTTCCGATAGTCATGGCAGAGCTCAAATTCCCATTTGAGGGCCACATGAGAGCTTTTCCTTTGGAGAAAGCTACCGAGTACCCTTTGCTTTCCAACACTGCAACTGAGATGAGATTTTTCTTTAATCCAGGAACATAAAGAATTTCATCGATATGAAATACATTACGTGTTTGACGTTGAAATGATGCTGATCCAAACCCTTTGATGTCATAGCTGCCATCATCACCCAATTCTACCTTTACATTGAAGTTCTTATCCCGATAGTTTACAAGGTTCTGTTTGAATCCTGTCATGTGTTTGGAGGCCCCGCTGTCCACTAACCAAACATCTTCTGACTTGGTTAAAGTGCCAGAGAGGGTTGAGATGAGATAATATTCTCGGTGTTGTTCTTGTTCTTTGGTGGCAGCCCTGGTTCTTCTTCTTTGAGGTTCCTTTTGAGGCTCTTCTTCTTCAGTTGCAACTGAGGCATGGAACCTACCTTTCCTTCTCTGCTGTGAGGGACGGTTCCTGCAATCTTTTGCATAATGTCCTAGCCTCTTATAGTTAAAACATCTTAATTTAGATAAATAAGAGTGAAAGTGAGATTGCTTACCTTGGGGTTTCTTACCTTTGCCTTTGTGCTGAGGAAACTTCTTCCATCTCTTGGCTTTGACTGAAAGTGCATGGTCTCTTACTGTTGAGGGCTCATTCCTGCTTTTGAGTCTACCTTCTTCTTCCAAGCAATCATGCCATAATCTCTCTAAGTTAGGTTGAACTTCTTTTCCGTTGACCGAAGAGAGAAAAGTATCCCATGAGTCGGGGAGGCCATCAACTGCAGTTTGTACAAGGTCATCATCATCCACTGCAATTCCAATTGCTATAAGTTGATCTCTGGTTTGAGCAATCTTGGAAAAGAAGGCAGAGATAGGTTCATCCTTTCCCATCTTTAATGTACGTAGTTGTTTCTTCAATATCCTCTTTTGAGTTGGAGCCTTCTTTTCATAAATATTTGCTAGGGTATCAAAGCATTCTTTGGCTGTCCTTAGATGACCAATGAAGGGTATCATGCTGTCCTTAACTGAATAAAAAATGATTCTTTTAGCTTTGGCTTGTCTCTTCTTATATGCTGCCCTTCCTGCATTTGAAGTGGGTTCTTCTATCACCTTGGTAACTAGCTCATCCAAGTCACCTTCTTCTAGTATATTAAAAACCCTTGCTTTCCAAGCATTAAAATTTGAGGCCCCTTTAAGCCTATCTTCTTCTTTGACTGAAGATGAGGCCATGTTGATTTCAAGATCAGATTACGAAATGGATTTACTGTTGATCTGCAAAACAAACCCTAAAAGGTGGATCTACGTAGGCTCAAGTCTGCAACTCTTGAGCTCTTTTCACGCCCTAAGCTCTGATACCATGTTAGTTTTTAGGGAAAAATAGAAAACAGTGATAACTTTTAACTAATCTGTTTACTAATATAAATGTAGACCAACACTTTAAAACAATAACTTAAGTAGATTAAATATAGACAATGAGATCTGAACATGTAGAAGTAATTCTGAACATAAAACAAAATTTCTGAATGTAGATTAAGTGTAGAAAAATAAATCTTCCCTTTAGCCAGGAGATGTACCTGGCATATGGATGCCGTCCCCTTTTATATGCTCAGAAATTAGTTTAATAATCATGGATCAAAAATCAAGGGTTTTGATCTCTACCATGATGTTAGGTAGACTGTTTTGCCAAGGAGAGGACCACAAACAGAGTTGAAGCAAACACTCAAAACAGGTTGTCCAAAACTGAACTGTAATACACTACAACAACAAAACCCTTCAAGACAAAGAAGGTACCAGCAACTCAGACAACAAGTAGAAGGGCACCAACAAACAAAGGAGGAGGAGCCAAAGGTTGCCTAGAAGGCAGTGGCACCTTATACACAGTGGCAGCAAGGAGATGGGAGGCCACTGTACCCTCACATCACACAGTAGCAGCAAATGAAGAGGCCGCAACACACACAGAAGGTCCACGACATACACATACAACCAAGGAAGGGTCCGCGGCTCCAACACTCAGCAAAGGAGAGGTCCGTGATAATCATAGGAAGGTCCGCGACTGTCAAGAGAAGACCCACAACATCCAACAAAAGGTCCATGACATACACATACAACCAAGGAGAAGAACTGTAGTATCTATGAACCAACAAGCTAAGACTAAACTGAAAAACTGTCCAACCAATACCTCAAAACTAAAAATGAAAATCCATTAGGAAAGCCGTACCACAAATAATAAAAACAATCTGAGGTAGCCGCAACAAGTTCAGACCAGGAAGAGATAGGAGACTGTGTATATAAGAATGTTAGAGGGAGGGTTTCTTTTATAGCTAAGGTAAGGGGTTAGGGCTAGAATTAAAACAATTAAATAATGACATTTTAATTAATATAAATATTAATTAAAAGTCAAATAAGTCTAGTGACTTATAAAAACCCAACACTTTATCAAACAAGAAAGGAAACAAGATCAAGCAAGGGGGGGACCAACAGACAAGGTCAAGGGGGTCCTCTTTAATGGAAAAACATGTCCACATAAGTCTCATAATGGCTTATAAACTTTTATCATCACTGCATAAGGGGAAACATCCATGATGTGGTCATGTCCATCTTCGTGGCTGCTCCTAGGTCTCATGGACCATCTTGGGAGAGAGGAAAAAGATCACACATCATCACATCTTGGTACATAACCAAGAACTACCTGGTCCAAGACAGGGTACCCAAGAACACATCTGGGGGCCCTGTTGCCATCCTTATACACACTTGCAAACGTGAGCTAAGTTCAACTCACTTAGTGTGTCCTTGGAGGCACAATGCCTAGGTTCAAAGCCCAAAGCCCACTGTCACCTCGACTTGAACCTTTTCCGTCTAGGCTTACTCCTAGGAAAGCCAAGGGGGGTAGACCCTAGTCACTATGTGAAGTTAAGAAGTTAATTTCTAGTACTTGGTTTTAATTGGTTAAAGGTTTGGGGGAGATCTAGCCTATATGCAAAAACAACAATGCAATGTGCAACAATTCAATGCAAAGGCAAGCCCTTTCTTAAGACAACTAAAGACTAGTGCCTAAGGTTGGGCAAGGGGTCAACTAAAGTTTAGGGGAGATAGATTTTACAAAGAGTTACAATGAGATTACAAAAGAATCACTTCACAAAGATTACAATTAGAACTAGATACAATATTACAAGATTAGATACAAGGATAGAAGAACTAAATACAAAGTTACAAATAAAGAATATCTAAGAGATACAACAAGATACAAGGTATATGAGTGATACAACTATGAGCAAAGAGACAAAAACTAACTTGGTTGCTTGATTTGTGTAGGAAATAAAGATGCTTCAAATGGAGGAATTCACCAACACATCAAGCTAGCATACCCAACAATAGAGTGCCTCCAAAGGATGCGCAACTCTATGTGGCTGCTTTCAACGACAAACAAAGATAACACAAACCCAACAATGAAGTTGCCTCCAAAGGATGCTCAACTTCAAGGGGGCCAGTCCAACAAACCAACACACCACTTAAACTAAAAATTAAATGCTCAAAATAAGCCTCCAAGGGCAAGGGCGTAACTCTAAAAATCACTTAGATGATCATCAACAAAACCAAAATAACTTGCATGAAAATAAATTGAAAGTGAATTGCTTGCAAGATCTATGTGTCAACCATAAAATGTATGTGCCAATGTAAATATCTCAATGTTGAAGTGGATTTAAAAGATTCTTAAGTTATTGAGTTAGAGAGTGAATCCTAACTAAGTGACAACCTCAAGACTCCCCCCGCTTGTACCAAATAGTTGTTGGGTGCTCAAGAAGTGAGGCAAACAAGGCCCCACCCTAGTTCCACAGATCCACTCAAGGAAAGAAATACTCCCGAAAAGGACGTTGAGCGCCGTGAGATCGTCCCCGACCTGTTGCCGTCCTAATACACACTTGCTAACGTGAGCTAAGTCCTGCTCACTTAGTGTGTCCTTGGAGGCACAATGCCTAGGTTCTTAGTCCACACTGTCACCTTGACTAGAACCTCTTCCTTCTAGGCTTACTCCTAGAG
>SNQJ01S0163960.1:3238-16640 GCA_010110895.2 Picea sitchensis | reverse complement strand
GGCATTGTGCCTCCAAGGACACACTAAGTGAGCAGGACTTAGCTCACGTTAGCAAGTGTGTATTAGGACGGCAACACGACCTATCACCTTCCATTGCTTTCTTACAATCCTCGTTTAGATGGCAAAGTTGGGCCAGTGGTGAGTACCCTATTAAGTCTAGTTCATTTTATGCCCTATGAAACTAAGGTAAATTAAGTTAGTTTGTGTGTTGAGCAAGATGTTGCTTGCCAAAGTGTCAAGTGCTTAAACAAAATGGAAGTTGCTTGCAAGTAAACGAAAGTACTTAATCAAAATGTAAAACTTGAAGTAGCATGAAAGTACTTGAACAATAAACTTGCAAAATGAAAAGATAAGTTTGCCTTAAACCATTGGAATTATGCCATGCCCATGATATTGCAATATAAGTAAAGTACTTGTGTAAAGATAAAGAATGAAAGCAAGGTACTTGAACTAATTAGAGCTTGCAATGAAAATAAGATGAAGAGAGCACCACAAGATTGCTATGCCTCCATGGGCCTAAACTAGTATTAAGATTCTTACTTCTACTTCTAGATCATTTTAACCATTCAAACATGAGAAGTAAAACCATTTATACCAGCCTTACAATTTTGGGGGTTGGCTAGGCCAAGCACACTCCAAGGTGTAGGCAAACAAATTGAATTTAAATGCTGARAAATAAACTAAGCTAAGAGAACCACATACAATGGCACAAGGTGGAGGCAAGCCTTCCTTTTTTGTGCCAAAGAGGGTTGAAAGAACTTGAAATAAAATGCTAAAATAGAACTAGCCTCACAACCTTGTCCTAATGAGAAGTGGGGCAAGCAAATGAATGAAATATTGCAGAAAACAAAACACTATCCTAGCTTAACGTTTTGGGGGTTCGCTGGGCCAAACTCACTCCAAGATGTAGGCACAAACTAACTAATTAAATTGCAGAAAATTATAAAATGAGAAATGCAAGCCTCTTAGGGATTCCCTTGGGCTTGCTTACAATGCTAGAAAAAGATGAGGAGGAAGAAGGTATTGTTACCTAACAATATGAGGTTCTTCTTGAGTGTTTTGTGGCCCAAAATGGGCAACACCTCCCCTTGTACTGGTGAGAATCTGCAAAAGCCATCAAGCAAAAGCTTGTTGGAAATGCTGCAAAAGACAATCAAAGTTAAAGAAAAATTCTGTTTTTACACAAATTTTCTGCATAAAAATTTCAGCAAGATATAAATATTCTAATGACCCATTCTAAGTGTTAGACAACCCAAAAATCTGAATGTAAAGAACAAAAATAACTTGTAGAAATTTTAGAGGCTCAAGATGGATTATGAAGACAAGTTTCCAACTTGAAACAAGCCTTTCAAACCCTTGAAGTAACTTGCAAATACTTGTGAAGAAACTACAAGACAAGAGCAAATGGTGAGTAGATGAGTTAGAAGAAACAAAATACTTTGCAAGTCTAAACTCTACTCACTTAGATTCACAGTAATACTATTGGAAATCTACCCAAGCAAAATACTTTGCTTGGGAATTCTACTCTAGATCTAAATAATGCTTCAACAAATAAAACCAAGCAATGTCACCTCAAATCATAGATGCACCAAAAATACTTTTTGACACACCATTTGTCCTCCAAAGTTTTCTATTAACAAGTAGGAAATTGTTGCAAGTACTTGCACCAAGTTCCTCTCCAAAAGTGAGAGCAAGAGAATGGATGAGAGCAAGATGGGAAAGATGAGAAGAGTAAGGAGAAAATTGGGTAGAGTAACAATAGCAATAGAATTGGTGAGAAATGAGGGAGAGAGGGCCTTCATTTATACTTGGAGAGGCAAAGTTACCCCTCTTGGATGCAAGACAAGTGTTTAACACCCAAACAAAACAGTCAATCTCAAGGAGGGCACACTTTTAGGGTTTTGGAGAGGTGAGGGGCATGGGTAATCCCCTTTTAGACCACCCAACACCATGGTTAGGCACTAAGGAGGGCACACTAGGGGTTAGGGGGGTTATCCCACTTTAATTTTTAAGTTGGGACATTGACTTCCTCAAGGGGGGTGCAACTTTCCTTAGGGAGCAAGTGATATGAAGTGAGTGTAAGAGTGAGGGGGTGTAAAAGGTTAGGAAAGGGGTTAGGATAGGATAGGCTAAGGTTTAGGCATCATCTCCCACCTTTACTCTAACCATTTAACCCAATTTTACAAAAAATGACATTTTGACTATGTCATGACTAGCAATTAAAACACTGTTTTTCATTGACTAAGACTCCTTATGGACAAACACCTAGCAAAACTTGTCCAATTGAGCTGAAACTTGGTCCAAGGGTGTAGGGGGTCTCATTCCATTTCTTTTGAGCACAAATACCCCTAGCAAAAACCCAAGGACCTAGTTTTTACATTTTTCATCAAATTTTAATTAAAATTACCCAACTTAGGCAATTTTAATAAATTAAAAAAAACCTATCTAGACTTGACGGAATTTCGCAAAACTTTAAGAGATGTCTTACATGGTCATTTACAACATTCCTAGACACTTGCTAGCAGAGGACGAAACCATTAAAACACCTTTCATCACTTTGGAGGAATTATTTGTGGGAGCGAAAAACTCAAGGGAAATTAATAAGGCTGGTTAGGCCAAATTAATAACCCGAGGAAAAAAAACACTCAGTGAAAGGGACTCATCTAATGATGAATTCTTAAGGTAACTAACCTAACTATGATCCATGTAGACATATTACATTATTATCCCATGTAGGGGAGCAGAAATTCCATTACAAAAATAAGCGCTGAAGGCCAAAACCACCTTGTAGAACCACAAAGTATCTGACTTGGTAGCATCTGATGATGCATATCTTCATGGTACATGGAGTTGACCCCCTAGTTGAATAGGTGGTAAACAGGCCCTAGAACACATCTGTTGATGATTGCAGCTTTGTGAGACATCCTCCAGGACACGTTCTCCTCTGAGATTGAGTTGAGTCGACCTGAGAGGGAGCCCAGTGTTGGGCATACCCACATGATGGGGCATCGTTCTCCTCTATGTGAGAGTTGAGTCGTCCCCCAATGGTTGGGGCATCGTTCTCCTCTGGAGAGTTGAGTCATCCCCTAGTGGTTGGGTGTGCCCATGTGA
This sequence comes from Picea sitchensis, assembly GCA_010110895.2. Classification (NCBI taxonomy): domain Eukaryota; kingdom Viridiplantae; phylum Streptophyta; class Pinopsida; order Pinales; family Pinaceae; genus Picea; species Picea sitchensis. The sequence continues at coordinate 13,529 of SNQJ01S0163960.1, read as the reverse complement.
TGGGTGTATCGTTCTCCTCTGTGTGAGAGTTGAGACGATGAGGCACTCCAGATGATTATGTTGAGTATGACGTCCCTGTGGTTGAGCACTAGTAGACGTGTGGATCCCTTGCTATATTGTCTAATTGTAAGATTTACCTGTAACCCTAATTGTGATGTAAAGTGTACAGGTCCACCGCACCATATGTGAAAGATAATTAATGTTTATTGTTATATTAATTAATTTTCAGAGTTATTGAGGTCGGACCTGTTGTGCCAATAGACACCACTTTTGCTATGTCCAATCTAGTATAAATAAAGGTGTTTTCCCCATTGAGGAAACACACTTGTCACTTGTCATTTCAGAATTTCAGCAAGTACACTTTAAGGGCTGAAGTGTGCACCTCTCTTGGGTGCAAGTTTCAAGGTAGTAGAGCACCCTCTTATGTGCATTAGGGTTTTATGGTTGGGGGATCTTCTCTTGAGAATATAGCAAAGGATTGTTGGGTTTTCTTCCCTTGAGTAGAAGGGTTTCCTAGGATATTTCTTGTGTTCTTGTGCATGGTACTTCTTCTTGTGATCTTGGTTATTGCAACAATTGTGAATGGTGTCGCTGCATTTGTTTATGGTTCAAGTAAATGCTAAAATTGAAATAAACCTCATGCTTGAGCCTAGCATAGTGAAAATTCAACATGGATTCAGAGCATAGGTCTTGAGGAAGCCATTGCACAAGCCTTCAAAGCAAGCTGCCCTCTTTTCTGCAGAACCGTAAGACCCTCCTAGGGTTTGCAGAAATCCGTACGACCCTCTCCTTTTTGGGTGTTCCAACACTTAATACTGAAACGTTGGGGCTAAAAATTATATAGGGGTGTACGACCTCCCTCAGTGCACCTCCAACAACTCTCAGATTGCATTTCCGAGCATTTTGGATTTTTGGCCCTAGGGTTTCACAATTTTCCGCAAAAATTTCAGTTTTAGGGTTTCTGCAGCTCATTGAAGGAGCTTTTCAACTGACTAGTGTTCTTCTGACTTTCAAGGCTTATTGTTGGCAGTCATAAGCTCAACAAAACCTAAGATTGCTAGCCTAGCCTAGCTGTTAGGTTTCCTAGCCCATTTGGTAAGGGTTTGTGAAGAATCTGAAAATATGATGAACAAAACTATGGTGGAAGATAGGCTTGATGAATCAAGCAACTTCAGAGAGATGAAGACGTCAAAGAAGAAGCCTTCTTATTCATTTCAACACTCTCAGGTATGGTTCCTAGTGATAATGATATTTGGTTAATTGACAGTGGTGCCTCTAGGCACATAACCGGATATAGAGATCATCTAACAGATCTTGTTGAGAAAGAGACCAGTCTACATGTTGTACTTGGAGACAATGCCAGATATAATGTGAAAGGGGTTGGAACTTCTACATTCCAACTAGATTCTGACATACCTCTTCAGTTGAGTGAGGTACTATATGTACCTGGGATGAAAAGGAACCTTGTCTCCATTTTTKCCTTAGAAGATAAAGGCTACAAGGTTACCTTTTCTGAAGGAAAAGTTCTTGCATGGCACAAGGACTCACATATGAATTTTGCCCGAGTAATTTGTGTTCAAGAAAACAACTTATACAGGTTGACTATCCGACCAGTCCAGGCCCTGTTACATGACACTATCAACTTGAATGAGCTATGCCATAGGAGACTTGCTCACATTCATTATAGAGCCCTTCCAATTCTAGGGAAGATGGTAACAGGCCTTCCAGAGATACAAGTTCAGCATAATGGTGTTTGCAGAGGTTGTGCCCTTGGCAAGAATGTCAAGGGGTCCTTCTTGAGCAATGACAACAGATCCAAGGAAATCTTGGACTTGATACATTCAGATGTGTGTGGACCAATGATTGTTGCCTCCTTGAATGGATATTTGTACTATGTGCTCTTCATAGATGATCACTCTCGGAAAACATGGATTTATTTCTTGAAGACCAAGGATGGAGTCCTTGCAAGATTTCAAGAATTCAAAGCTCGGGTTGAGAACTTGACCGGAAGGAAGATCAAGGTACTGAGATTAGATAATGGAGGTGAATACACCTCCAAGGATTTCAGTAATTTCTGTATTGAAGCAGGGATCAAGAGGGAGTACACAGTTCCTTACAACCCTCAACAAAATGGGGTTGCAGAGAGGAAGAACAGAACCATCATTGAGGCAACCAAAGCAATGATACATGATTAGAGTCTACTTATGATTCTGTGGGCAGAAGCATCCATGACAACAGAGTATGTTCAGAACAAGAGTCCTCACTAGATTTTGAAGAACATGACTCCCGAAGAAGCCTTCACCGGAGTGTAGCCTGAGGTTGGACACTTCAGGATATTTGGGTGTCCAATATACTTTCATGTACTCAAAGAGAAGAGGTCCAAATTAGACCCTTCAGGCATAAAGGGTACATTTGTGGGATAAAGTGAATCTTCGAAGGCATATCAGATCTACATCCCTAGTCATAGATAGATTGAGGTGAGCAGAGATGTCATTTTTGAGGAAGAGATAGCCTTTTGAAAATCCAAAGAATCTTAGATGGAGATTGACAGCGAGACAATACCCTCTCCCCCTTAAGCAGTTTAGAGGGAGACAACCATTATTCCAGTCGATCCAGTTATTCCAGTTGATCCAGTTGCTCCAGTTGATGTTCCCAGAGACATTGCAGTAGGCCATAAAAGGCCTACCTGGGCTCGACAAACTCTGCAGGAGGCAGAGGGTCATGCAGCTCCTCAAGGCACATTCCGAGAGTGCAAGAAACAAAAGAAATTTTCGAGCTATTTTTCAGCCATGAGCCACATCATTGATACTGATCCTTCTTGTCATGGAGAAGCAGCAGGTCAACAGGTATGGTAAGATGCCATGGCAGAAGAGTATCGGTCCATCTTGAAGAATGATGTGTGGGATATTGTTCTGAGACCAGTAGGGAAGTCTGTAGTAACTTCCAAGTGGATCTATAAGATCAAGCATGCAACTGATGGAAGTGTCGAGAAATACAAAGAGAGATTTGTAGCTAGAGGATTCTCACAGGTGGATGGAATTGATTATGAGGAGACATTTGCTCCAGTAGCCCGATACACTTCCATCAGTACTATCATTGCACTAGCTGCATCCATGGGTTGGAAACTACATCAGATGGATGTAAAAACAACATTTCTCAATGGTGAAATTGAGGAAGAAGTTTACATCGAGCAACCAGAAGGATCCGTGATACACGACGAGAAATCTCATGTGTGCAGGTTGAAGAAAGCCTGTATGGACTAAAGCAGACACCTTGTGCTTGGTACAAGAAGATGGATGGATCCTTGATGAGTTTGGGATTCAACAAGAGTGTTGCTGATCCAAACCTATATTATCACATTGTTGGTAACGAGTGCCCGATCTTGGTCCTGTATGTGGATGACTTATTCCTCACCGGTTTAGAAAGACTTATTGCTAAATGCAAGCGAGCATTGACTTCTAAATTCGAGATGAAGGATCTGGGTATGATGCACTACTTCTTGGGACTAGAAGTATGGTAGAGGACTGATGAGATTTTCCCGAGTCAAGGAAAATATACAGTGGAGATATTGAAGAAGTTCGGTAGGATAGACTGCAAATCCATGCCTACCCCGATGGTGATGGATTTGAAGAAAATGAACGATGCTTCTACTGATTCAGGCGAGATTGATCCACGTTTATACTGACAACTGATTGGATCATTGATGTATCTGGTTAACACCAGACCTAATATATGTTATGCAGTGAATGTACTTAGTTAGTTCATGAGTCAGTCGAGACAGATTCATTGGATAGCAGCAAAGCATGTATTGAGATATCTACAAGGCACAGTTGGATATGGCCCGACATATGCCTCTAGTGTAGACATGCATTTGCAGGGATATGCCGATGCAGATTGGGCAGAGAGCACAGTGGACCGGAAGAGCACATCCGGTTGTTATTTTACCTTGGGGTCTGCCATGGTTTCTGGTGTAGCAGGAAACAAAGCTCTGTGGCTTTGAGTACCGCAGTAGCAGAGTATATATCGTTGAGTGTGGCATTCCGCAAAACAGTGTGGCTTCGCAAGCTCCCGACAGATTTATTTGATCATGAGATGGATTCTACCATTATTCATTGTGATAACCAAAGCTGTGTGAAGCTCTCTGAGAATCTTGTGTTTCACGATAAATCGAAACACATTGAGATAAAATATCATTATATCAGAGACATGGTGCAGAGGAAAGTAGTACACGTGCATTACCTTCCTACACATGAGCAGATTGCAGATATCTTCACCAAACCACTTGCCATGACGAAGTTCGAGTATTTCCGTGAGAGACTTGGCCTGGTGGAGAATGCCTCCCTAGCTGAGAGGGAGTGTTGATGATTGCAACTTTGTGAGACATCTTCCAAGACACGTTCTCCTCTGAGATTGAGTTGAGTTGACCTGAGAGGGAGCCCATTGTTGGGCATACCCACGTGATGGGGCATCGTTCTCCTTTGTGTGAGAGTTGAGTTGTCCTCCAATGGTTGGGGCATCGTTCTCCTCTGGAGAGTTGAGTCGTCCTCCAATGGTTGGGTGTGCCCATATGATGGGTGTATTGTTCTCCTCTGTGTGAGAGTTGAGACGATGAGGTACTCTAGATGATTTTGTTGAGTATGACGTCCCTGTGGCTGAGCACAGGTGGACGTGTCCCTAGTGGTTGAGCACTAGTGGACGTGTGGATCCCTTGCTATATTGTCTAAGTGTAATATTTACCTGTAACCCTAATTGTGATGTAAAGTGTACAGGTCGACCCCTCCATATGTGAAAGACAATTAATGTTTATTGTTATAATTAATTATTTTCTGAGTTATTGAGGTCGGCCTTGTTGTGCCAATAGACACCACTTTTGCTGTGTCCAGTCTAGTATAAATAAAGGTGATTTCCCCATTGAGGAAACACACTTGTCACTTGTCATTTCGGAATTTCAGTAAGTGACAAGTGACTTACATCATCAACTAGCAAGGAACACATCCAAAGATCAATCCAAGCACTGAGCAAGGATTCCATGGAACACATCCAGGGGCCCTAGAACACATCTAGGGATTCACTACTTGGTGCTTGACCAAGAACCCCAGTAATACACTGGGGGCCCACACTAGGGTCTTTCACAATGGCTCAAACTACTTGGTCCCAAACCAAGAACCCCAGGAGTGTACTGGGGGCCCTAGATCTCAGCTAGGGTCTTATGCCATCCTCCCGAAGAATGGCTCTTGCAACTGCACTAATTTCAACAGGAAGTGATGCCCCTATAGGTCAAGTTGCTAAGTGGAAGATGGCTTGGTAACAAGTCTCGAGAGTGGTTTAAGTTGCCAAGTCTTTGAGTACCTGCAAAGAGTGGTTGTACTTGCCCGAGACACAAGAAAACACAAGATACAAGACCAATATTCCAATGGACAAGCAAGTTAAGCTTGTTGTCCCTATTTGCAGCAGTCAACGGAAATATATATTAGAAAGTAAATGATAGTTAAAGTTGCTAAATAAGATGCTAAAAGTCTAGTAAATGATGCAAGAGAAAAACTAGCAAGTACTAGTATAACTCAAGTATAAAGGCACAAGACTTTAGCAGTAAAACAAGGCTGTTATAAACAAGTATTGTAGAGATATATTATCAGCGTTATGGCTGTAGCAAACTATTGCTACATCAGGAAATTTTAACCCACAAAATGTACAAGTAAACCACCCAAAAAGTGCGCTGAGACTAGTAGATTATATGGCAACTTGCTAGCAAATTTTGACGGTTGAAATGTGAGTTATAAGTCAGAAAAGAGAGTAATTTGCTGCAGCCCTAATGGCTGTAGATTTTGTTTAGCTATAGCTCCAAGAAGACTAAGTAGACCAAGATGCCCTAGAAGCATAAGCAACCTCAAAGCATCAATAATAGATTCCAACTTGAACAATTTTAATATCTCACTAAATCACGTTTACCAATGCAAACAATTTATTTCTCCAATGCAAACTTCAGATTAGTGCCTTTAAAGCATGAGTTAGATCAACAAAATCCCTAGGGGTGTGTTGCCGTCCTAATACACACCTACAAACGTGGAGAAGTCTCCAACCCACTTGGTGTGTCCTTGGAGGCACAAACTTGAATCCAGACCCACTTTCACCTCAATCTAGACTCCTTCTGTCTAGGCTCACTCCTAGGGAAGCCAAGGGGGGTAGACCCTATTAAACTATGTGAAGAATTTATTAGTTCCAGGAGTTAATTGATTTGTTGATTAGTATTACCCATCCCAATGACAAACAACCATACAATATGCAGATACTTTAATGACAAACAAACCTTTTACAACAATTCAGACAAGTGCCTAAAGATTATCAAAACTCTCTTATTGAAATATACACAAAAGAAAGATAAGTTTACAAGAATAAAACATATTAAGAACTACCTACTCAATGAATTAAAAAATAACTTTATACAATTACTTTAAAACAATGAATGAATAAATAATGCTTATAACTAAATTAATATAAATATTTACACATGAAAATAACTTGCAGAAGAATGAATGGAATGTAAATACTTGAAAATAAATTGCAAGTTAATGTAAATGTTGTGCAAGTGTTCAGGTTGCTTTTAGTTAATTTAAGTTTCTCTTTAGCTTAGTAGTGGTTTAGATGTGAAAGGTTGCAAACCTAAGCTATGTGACTACCCCAAGTCCTTATCCCTTAGCCAAGAGGAAGTGTTGGGTGCTCAATAAGAAAAACAACAAGGTTCTCCCCTAGCTCCGCAAGTCAGGTTCAAAGTGCTTGGGCGTTCAACAAGGAGGACACTTAGTGTCATGAAACCGTCCTTGACTTCAACCCCTTCTAGCCTCCACAAGTCACCTTATTTTAGTGGCCAAACAATAATAGAAATTAAGTGCCTAATTAAACTAACCTCTCAATCCTTTGTCCTTTCTTATTACCCAATATCCACAAAGTGGCAAGGGGAGGGAATATGGGGCAAAGGCGGGGTAAATTTTGTTTACTTTGCAAAATAAAATGAAACTTTAAACACTAGCCATCACGATTTTGCTGGATGGCATAACCACTCACATGCAAGGTGTGGGCAAACAAAAATTACTTAAAATAAATAACTTAAACAAATTAACCACACTACTTTGGCACAAGGTGGAGGACAAAGCCTTTCGATTTTGTGGCAACGGTGGACAAAATTAACTAAAACAAAAATCAGAAAAATATTTCTAATCCTAGCCGACACGATTTTGCAAGGATGGTAGAGCCAAGCACATTGCAAGGTGTGGGCAAACAATTAAAATTATTTTACAGATTTTAAACTTAGAAAGAAATAGAAAGTGTAAGCCCAAGAGACTCTCTTGGGCTGCTTACAATAGCTTTAGAAAGTGAGAGAGAGAGAGGGGCTTTGCACCAAAGCTTAGTGATGTTCTCTTGAGCCTCTAGTGGCCTATTTTGGGCAGCGCCTCCCTTTTTAATGGTGAAAACCTGCATAAAACATCAAACAAAGCTTGCTGGAAAATGCTAAAAATCACCACAAAATATTAATTTTATGTTAGCATATGTACAAAAATATTTATAGAAAAAATCTGAATTTGAAAATTGATTTTTTAGCAAGATTTAAGTGATTATGTATGCAGAAAATAAGTAAATAGAAAGCTGGAAATTGAACATAAAATTATGTGAAACAAAATGAAGCCTTTGGAGTTTCTCCTCCAAGCTTTGGCAACCTGCAAATCTATAAACCCTTGATACACAATGAGGCAAGAAGGTGAGATCTTTTAAAAGGCCTACAAAATACTTTGCAAACACTAATAAAAACAAATCACATAAACCTATAGCATTACTACTACAGATTTATCCCTAGCAAAATACTTTGCTTAGGGTTCTTCAAGTAAAACAATGTGAAGCAAAAATAAACAAAAAATTGCAATATTACCTCACTAAGAGAAAACATCATACAAGAGTAGCCAAAAGCACCAAGAATGCACCAAGAACACCAAAAGATCCTCCAAAGCTTCACTTTATTGATCCCAGAAAGGTTACCAAATGGCACCAAAATTACAAGAGAAAAATGGGAGAGAATGAGAGAGAGTGGGGAGAGATTTTGGCATAATAGAGTTGCTGTGAAAAACTGATGTGAAAATGAGGAGGGATGGCTTCCTTTTAAATGAGGGAGAGAGGAAAGACCCCTCTTGGATGAGTTACAAGTGTCAACCATCCAAGAGAGAGAAAATAAGTCAAGGAGGGCACACTTTTAGGGTTTTGGTAGTGAGTTAGGGTTTGAGGGGTGATGTGTGAAGGGGGAAAATCCCTTTTCTCTTTTTCAAACATGAGGTTAGGCTATAGGAAGGGTGCCCTTAGGGTTTTAAACACTTTTTCACTTTAATTTTTACTTTCCCCTAAGTTCATGAAGAAGGGGGGCACACTTTTCACTAGGGAGACTCACCTTTGGTTGTTGACTTGGCATGGGGGGTCTTCTAAGTGGATTTTCACTCTTCCAACTTAGGAAATACATTAGAAATCATTTCCCCACTCTCTCTCATGACTTTAGATATTTTTACAATTTTTGGGCTTTTTACATTAGCCAATTATTTCCTGACTTTTGACTGGCTTGGATTCATCATGGACAATGACCTAGAAAAACTTGTCCAATTGAGCTGAAATTTGGTCCAAAAGTGTAGGGGGTCATAAGTGATTTGATTTGAGTACTCACACCCCTATACAAAATCCATAAGAACCAAATTTTTACATTTTTCATCAAAAATAATTAAAATTTCCAATTTACGAAAAATTTTAATTATGAAAAAATCCTATCAAAACCTAACGAAATTCCGCAAGACTCTAAGAGATGTCTAGCATGGTCATTTACAACATCTTTAGACATTAATCACCCATTGGGCTCAATCATTAGAATGCCTTTCACCACTTTGGAGGATTATTGAGTGAACAACTCAAGAGTAATTAAAATCGTTGAAAAACAAGATTAATTACCTGAGGAAAGAAAACACTCGATGAAAGGACTTCCCTAATGATAAAGTCCTAGCAACTAAATTATTTGACCCATGCTAACATATTACAAACTTATCCCACGCAGGGGAGCTGACATTCCATGTACACAGAAGAAGTGTCGGGGGGGCAAAATTGCCCTGCTAAGCCATAAGTCTTCAAACTTGTTGTACCACAAGGTACATATCTTCATGACACATGACGTTGAGACCTAGTTAAAATAGGTGGTCAACAAGGTGTAAACCCTCTTACTCCCTAGGGTATGCAAATCAAACTAAGGTAAATCAAGAAGGGTGTACACCCTTGTACTCCTCCTAGCAACCTTGCAACAAAATACTTGTAAACCAACAAATGAGATGAAGCTTAATGGAGGGTGTATGCACATATATGGAGGGTGTATGCACATATACTCCTCCTAGGTTTTCAACCAACAATAACTATGAAAAGAGCAAGAAGAATTAACAATAATAGATTTTCCTTACCAATTCCAAGAGAGATGCAAGAACAAACACTAGTTCACCAAGCAAATTACCATTCATAAGCAAGAGAAGAAGTCTCCAAGAGGTGCACACCACCTTAGCTCAATCATTCACCAAGAAATATCACCAAAAATCATTTGCACAAGAGAGAGATACCAAAATGCCCAAGTAGGGCGCAAATTTCAACCACTAGTCTTCTCACAATGGGAGAGCTATGATAAAAAAATGAAATGAAATGATCTCTATTTAGACAAGTCCTACTACAAGTGGTTGTCCACTTAATTTTAGGGTAAACCACAAAGTAAGGGGACAACAACCCTTACTTTGCCCCTTTACAATATAAAATTAAAATTTAACCCTAAAATGCACATAAGAAACCCTAAAGAAGCATGGCGGCACCCCTTTAGGGCAACGTTTTGGCACCTTTAGCAAATCGTTGAACTAACTCAGCATGCACATGTCATGCATGCATGCAACATGCAACTATGCAACTTTATGCAACTATGCAGCTTATGCAACTTTATGCAACTTGACTTTTACAACTTGAGTTTAACATCTCATTCAAATTGACTCTTATACATGGCAATTCGAATTTCTTCATGGTGGATAGTGTTACACGTGCCAACGCACTAGATCAATACATTTACATCATTTGCAATATCAGGAAGATTGTTTCTAGCTCATAGGAATTTTATGTTCAACCTAACTTTTGCTAGATGCCTTGACTTTTGCTCATGGCTCACAAGGCTTGACTAGGCTCACAGAGGTTGTACATTCCCCCTGACTTTTGCACTAGTCTGTCTATGCTCACAGAGGTTGTA
>SNQJ01S0163958.1:5399-19481 GCA_010110895.2 Picea sitchensis | reverse complement strand
GATGTTTCTATCTCTTCAAAATTCTTGTTGACCTTGACAATTTTGACTCTTAGTGTGACAACTTCTTCTTCAAGATTCTCAACCTCTTCTTCTTTCTTCATTATCTGAGACTTCATGAACTCTTCTGTTCTATTTGCTTCTTCAAGTTGGATTTTCAATGTAATTATTTCTTCTTCTAGCATTCTCTCTTCTTGACCAAACTCTTCCTCAAGTTGGTTTAAGTCATTAGTTCATTCCTTGAGATGATCCATCAATATATTTTCTCTCTTTTCTTCTTCTTCCTTTTGTGATGCTATGTTGGATTCTCAACATTTCTTTTGATATTCTAGAGTTTCTTCAATTCTTCTGGCCTCTTCTAGTTGAGATCTTAAATTCTTTATGATCTGTTGATATTTTTCGGAACCTTGAACACTTTTCTTTTGCTTCATCAATTATTTATTGGATGACTTGTTTTCTTCTCTTTATTTCCTTAGATATTTAATTGCACTGATCATTTTTTCTCTGTAATCAACTTCTGCTTCATCATACTCTTCCTCTTCTAAATCTATCTAACATGATGAGCATCTTTCTTCTTGTTCTGTATCTGCATCTTCTTTGGCATTTTCTGAATCTACGATGGGTGAAGAATATATGTCATGTAACTTATCCCAAAATTATTTGGTTGATGAGCATTTACCAACCTTTTCTCTTACCGGTTCAGGTAATCCTTCGCAGATGAAATCCATTGCTATTTTTTTATTCTTCTTAAATTCCTTCTTGGCTGCAGTCTTTTCCCTTTTTGAACTATCATATCCTGTAACAACTGAAAGCCAAATATAATGTCCCTGTGCCTGTAAAAATACTTTTGTCCTTCTTCTCCACATCTCATACTTAAAACCATTCTAACCATTAAACATTGGTACTCCATTCTCAGAATAATCCATGATATCCTTTCAGTGGTTAAACTGTTTCTTGAAGGAACCTTGCTAGGATACCAATTGTTGAATTACTAAGAGGGGGCGTGAATCAGTAATAGAGAAATGTAATCCTTTTTAACCATATAATCCAAGTGTTATATCAATGTATCATTACCATCCAATAATTGCAGAGTAAATAAGCAATGAACAAATGAACAATCATACACATACATAGTACACCAATTTTTTATGTGGAATCCCAAAGAGGGAGAAAACCACAAAATTCTTTTTCTTATATGTCTTGAAGAATCACATTCATTGGAAGCACCAACTTCCTTTGTTTCCCAGCTGCAACAGGAAGGAGGCTCCAACCCCCTAGTTTCTCAGGCTACAACCTAAGGGAAGCTCCAACTCCCCAATTCTCTGGCTACAACCAGAAGGAGGCTACAAACCCCTATGTTCTCTGGCTACAACCAGAAGGTGGCTATAACCACCTATCCTTACCCCGTTTAATCGCCCTGACGTATAATTAGAATGATGGAACCATTGTGACACTATCACTGTGAGATATACTATTGTGAACCTATACCAATCAACCTGTACCAATAACCTAAACCATGCATCAACCATGTACCAACCTGTAACTAAACCTGTAATCAACCTATACCATAAACAAGTGCATTAAACATGCACCAACCTATACCAACCAACCTATAATCAACCTATACCATAAACAAGTGCATCAACCATGCACCAACCTGTACATCAACCTGTATCATGAACAAGTACATCAACCATGCACCAAACCTGTACAAATAACCTGTCACAACAACCTGCCACAACAACTTGTCCAAACAACCTATCACACGAACCTCTCTCATCAATCTTATCAACCAAATAATATCTACTCACCAAGATCAATCACCAAGACAACTCTCAAAGATGTGCATCAACCAAGTATAACACAACAACTCATAATCATCACCAAGATCAATATGTTCTTCTAATAATACAAGTATGCTACATCATCCATAAGMCATGTGTCAAAAATACTATTAACAAGTGCCTCCAACCATGTACCGAGTATGTACCAATCATGTATCAACTACTCATCAACTATGACTCATCAATATGTACCAACATCATCAACTATACACCTCATGTATGTGCCAACCCATCAACTACTTGTCTCAACCATGTACCCGACATGTACCTCAACCAGATTCCATCATGAATTTCATCATCCAAATCTGATTTGTAACTATGTAATAGACCTGGTGTATATGATCGTATTCCTACAAACCTTCCTTAACTTTAACAACAAGAGACTAGCATTTTCATCAAACTTTTCTTTAGTCTCACATGCCTAGTTTTGGATTAGTCAACAACCCTAACTTGAAATAATCATAACTTTGTACCTATAATGAATAAATATCTGAAACCGATACACAATGTTTTTTATGAAATTCCTCCAGGTGTCACTACTTGGAACCTCTCAGAAAAGTAGTTATAACAAGAATGAAATACCTTGATAAATTTTGGCTTATTCTAGAGAGCGACCTTGTAGAGCGTGCCCCACATGTAATATTTGTTGAACCAATATGAAACTGTTACAAAACATACTATAGACTATAATATAACCAACACATTTGGTCTTGCTGAATTTGGTTCTTTTATGAAGAAGTTATGACGTTTTTACCCGAAACACCTGTTTTAGACTAGTTTCAGGAATAACCACAAACTCTATTTTCCACAGAGTGTAACTCCAAAAATACAACGACCCACAAATTGAATGTTTTAGCACCGATACTTGGATATTTTTCCTCAATGGCATAGAAATTTCACGGTTTGAATGATTCTAGAAAAAAAATTATTGAGAAAATGGTGAGATGACCTGTAAATAACATACCTTAGAAAGGATCATCAAAATAATTTATTCTTCCTTGAATTCTGGTCTTCTTTTCTTCACCTTCCCTCAGAAATTAGGCTAGATATACTTTGGTTACCTCAGACACCTATATATATTCAATATTCTCAAGTGTGATGTAAAATGAGAGAGACTTGCCTCTTATTTATACTCTCCAAGTAGCTTCATTAAAAACATCTTCTAGGTCACTTTGCCCACTTTCCTTATTTTAGGGTTAAACCACTTCTAATTTCTCCATTAAATTTATTATTGAAATAATTTATTTTGTATTCACTTTGAATTATAATACACTCATAACTTCACTTTATTATTTACCTTTTAAAATCTCTTAAATCACTTTTACTACTTTGACCTTTTGGGGCTTCTAGATGACATATGAGGGTCCTCCAACTTCGTAAGGCCATAACTCTCAAACCGTGAGGAGTTATGTGACATTCCACAGGAATGACATGTAATATCCATATAGAATAGTATTACCTGAAAATATATTAAAATTCATACCGTTATCCATCAAACAAACTTGGGTCCATTACCCAAACCTAGGTTCTCCAACTTCTTATGGCCATAACTCTCTAACCATGAGGAGTTATGTGAAATTACACATGACACCAAAAATGGCATGAAAATAAATATCCATCTAGGATAGTTTCACTAAAAAATTCACTGACCTTCATCTCATTATTCCACAAATAAGCATGGGTTCTCTAACCATACTTCTAGGATAATTCAATCCGCAAAGCRTCTTCCCGTGAGGGCTTTCACCATAAGGGGACCACTTTGGAGTTCATACACTTTTACTTATTATCAACCATGAAAATACAATAATGATTCATCTTTACATCAAACAAACTTGGGTCCATTACCCAAACCTTTGTGCTACTGGAATTCGCTACCGTACTTTCTCCAAGGGTTGACATCAATCACTAAGGGTTGACATCAATCTACAATATCACTCTCCAATAGTTAACATCAATGAAAACCAATATCCATACCACCTATCCATCAACCTAAGCCAACTGTCTGACAGTAAAAACCTAAACAATCAACTGGCCTTTGACACAACTCTTTTTATTTGCAGCAAATTCCCAAACATTTGATAGAAAATAATAACCAAAGCAACAAGTGTTCAATTTAAGTGTTCTACGACTATATATGAACTCAATTTCAATCATTACAATTGTGGTCCTATGGATGTACAAGTTTAAATGGTATCATAAATTCATTACATTCGAATTCAAACATTTATTAATGGCTAGTGGTACTTTGTTATGTCATTTTTCTAGTTCATTAGCGTTTTCAAAATATGTTTATTTTGGCACGCTTTGTTTCATTCATCGAAGGATGGCGATTTGCGTTAATTAGTGTTTAAAACCTATGTAAATTGACAATTACCACCAAATCTTGGTGAATATTCCATGTATATTCATTCTATTCTATTGGCATGCTTTTCCATTTTAATCAATATCCATATGATGACATGGCATTTGATGAGGATATTGTAAGTACATGTGTCATGCTAGTGTGGATAAAATGAATTTTGGTCAATGAAATGGAAGTGTATGATTGATGATGTGGATGTAAATTTGGTGACATGGAAATGATGAAATGGACCCATACATTTACTAGGTAGGCCATCATTCACGCTAAATGTTACGATGGTGAAGATCAATTTTTGTAAAGAATTAGATGGATAATATTGATCTCTTGGTTCATAACTCATCGATATCAGTCCAGAGAAGATACGTCTATCCATTCGATGTGAATATGGGTTTTACCAATGTTGATGGACCATTAATGATTGTTGGTTTGGTGTTTTGATTGTTTTTCCAATGGCCAAATCCTTTTTGCATACATAAATTATACATTCTATGCTATTATTTAGCCATTTTTAAATGTATTATCAAGATTTATGCATCAATTTGCCATGGAATAGCACGAGGTATGTGTAATCATCGTTTTGAAATGGTTTTATGATTAATTCATCTTCAGTTGAATGATTAAACTGATCTAACATTTCTTGTTTGCTTGCAACAGGTAAAAAATGTGATCCAGCCTTCCATCGAGTCCTTCATCTAGAACTCCATTTTCCACTCAATCTGGCACTCGATACGACACTCCATATGACACTCAATCCAACACTTGGAGCACAAAGGAGTTGGCGGTTAACATATTAGAGGGCTTCGATGGGAGAATCAGGAACATGGGTTTTGCACCCACTCATGCCCTCCAACTACAGAGCTCGACACATCCAGACTTGGGTGGTTGTAGCAGCCACTATGTGTAGCACATGAGCTTGTTAAACAAATATGCTTTATGTTAAATGAATTTAATGTATTTTCTATTTTTAGAGAGTGTCGACCCTTCTAGTGGTCGACCTCTCAAGCTCTGTATAAATCTATAAATATGGCTGCCTATGCCAGGAAGAAGAAGATGAATTTTATTTTATACACAGACATTATCTTCATTTTTTTGTATACTCTGTTTTTGATGATTAATACCAATGTTGCATTAACTCAGTGACTGCGCTTTCCTATTGAAGTATTTCCACAACCTTCTGGGAGGCCCACAAGTGGTCTGGTTAGTTGTTCATATCAATATATATTTGCATATGTATATTTTCCTTTCACATCTCTTCAATTTCGAAGTTGCTTGTTTAATTTCATTCGTTGTGTATATCTTTTTAATTTCAGATAGTTTGTTTAATTCATATCATTGTATATATTCTCTAACTTGCAGCTCATTTCTTGAATTGTGTGGGTATCACAAAGCATGTGTGGACGTCCATGTTTATTTATTTATAGTTTGATTTCTAACATTTTGATTGCAGGTTGTAATTTATTTGATTATAAACTGTTTAATTATGCCATCATGTCTCTTTTTCATAAGTTGTAAATCACTCTGTAGAATAGAAATTTAGACAGAGTCCATGCTTACTTGTTTATATTTTATTAACACTTTGCTTGCAGGATGTAGTTCACTTGTTTAGAAACTGTTTAATTATGCTATCATGTCTTTTTCTCTCTGTTTCATAAAGTTGTAAATCACTTTATAGAGTAGCTATTTAGATAGTATTCATTTATCAAGTTGTGGTTTTCAAATACTCCATGTAGGCTTGCTTAACTTGTTAATTTTGTCTCTAGCATCAACATGATAAGATAGAAGTTGATTTTGGCTTATGATCTTCAATGGTAGCTTAGTTAATTTTAATTTATGATTTTTAATGAGATCCTAGTTATGAATTTGAATTATGGTTTCTAATCATTATTAGTTATGAGTTTGTAGGTTTGCATGACTTATTGATTCTGAACAGAGTATTTTCCAATAATAGTGTGATATAGAAAATGATTGATCTTGAATCTCTTCTGCACAATGTTTAAAGATCATATGGATTCCAAGAACATCTAATTTTGCTTTTATGATGGAAACAGTTTCTATAGACTCCCTTATCCATACTCTGCATTTCTTTGTATAAGTTAGCATTGAGTTAATTCCACTTGAATTGTCATTAGTGGTTAGATGCCATCGTGATGTCATTCGCCATCATAGACACAATCATTACATTTGAATACTGTCACAACACTCTTTCTTTCAGTTAGGTAGATTAGTGTTTATTCTACACAGGATAGAAATAATTGTGAGTTTTTTCTTTTCTTGCTTTCAATTAGGTAGACTAAAGTTTATTCTCTACAAAATAGAAATAATAATGAGTTTTTTTGTTTAAGAATAGAGTTCACTTGTAAAGATAATTCTAACAGATTATTTTCTTATTTGCTTGTTCATTCAGAGGTAGATTAAATAGATTAAATATCTCAGAGATAGATTACTTGTTATTTTCTTATGCAAAGATTTACTTGTTATTTGCTTATGCAAAGATAGATTGAATAGATAGATTAAATAGTTCAGAGATAGATTAAATAGTGCATAATCCAAGATTGTTTAAACTACTTATATTAAATAATTCATAGTCCTAGATTGCTTAAAGCTCGTTAGTTAAAGGTTGCTTTGCATATTTAGCATAGAGTATGTTGTTTGAATGGATTTTAAAAGTCATATTTTTAAAGTAGAATTGTAAATTAAAAAGAGTGTTGATCCCTAGGGTAAACCATCTCCTTAACTAGTTAATCTTCCTGTTAGCTTTTCTTTCTGCCTTGGCTCATACTTGCCACAACTCTAAATTTACTTACCCTGGTTTGACAATTTAATTGCGGGAAATTAGTACATATAGTTTACCCATCATTTTTGGCGTCGTTGCCGGGAAGTTGTCTTAAGGTAGAAAATAGTTAGGAAGTAGATTATTTGTGAACACTAGTACTAGTTTGGTGGTGGGGGAACTTTAATACGAGAGGTAAGAACCTGTGCATATGTTATAGCAGGTTCCCCCAAACACAATGTTAGTTTTTATTTTTGTACTTCTTTCATGAACAAACTTAGGGACCCAAAGGGTAGATATATCAAAACCAAACCAAAAATTCCGATCAAGGTTCCTTATAACCTTTTTGGAGGAAGGAAAACTCCACCCATAAACTCCATAGAATGATACCAGAAAGTAGGGCATAGCTCAACCCAAAGAGCTAAAAATGTCTCAGAAGAGACCAAAGATG
This sequence comes from Picea sitchensis, assembly GCA_010110895.2. NCBI lineage: Eukaryota > Viridiplantae > Streptophyta > Pinopsida > Pinales > Pinaceae > Picea > Picea sitchensis. Next base: position 12,057 of record SNQJ01S0163958.1, on the reverse strand, counting down.
GGGAAACTATAAACTCAAAAATTGAGGCATCAACAGTAGTGGGATAGGATGAAAGACCACTCGAACCTTCATCAGAACCAACCAACAAAACCTTTTCTTTTTCACCACCATCCTGGGACAATAAATTTGTAGATATCATTGACTCTGAACAAGTGAATGCTCTCTTTGGAAGTTCAACCAATATAGTTGTATCCCAAGTTGAAACAACAACTTTGGAACCAGTAATTTCATTAGGCTCGAGTAAAGTCCCGAACATCCAAATAGTAGATAAATCTTCCTATCGAAGGAATACCCTTCCTGAAAAAGAACCTTGGGACAATTTGTTATCTTCAAGGATAAAACCATTCATGTATTCCCTCTTTTGGAATCAAATCAATATGGATGATCAGGAGGATCTCAACTATGTGACACATGATGAGGGAGAAGAAGTTGGAAACCAAATAGAAACCACCTTTGGGTTTCCCATTTTGGATACCACAAAAAATGTCAACATGAAGAACATTCCACTCTCTGCACTTCCCACCTTTTATGGAAAGAGCAGTGAAGACACAAATACCTTCCTATTTGATTTTGACATCTTGTGTCAAAGATATAACTATTTGCAAGATGCCCATAAATTAAAACTTTTTCCTGCCACTCTCAAGGATTCTGCACTAAGATGGTTCATGGGGTTAGGAGAGTATAGTATTAGGTCTTGGGAAGATATGAAAGCTATATTTCTTAATAAATACCAATACTATTGAAAATCTAAGGATTCTCGTAGCGATATTTTAAAATTCAACAGTTAGAGGACGAGAGTCTTGAATATTACATGGAACGATTTGCTTATACCTCACAGAAATTGAAATACCATGACCTTCCATATGATGCAGTCAGGATCCTTTTCCTTAAAGGAATTTTGGAAGAATATATAGAGACACTTAACCTGATGGCATCAGGTGACATTTCCCATAAACCATTCATTGAAATATGTGAAATGTGTAATTACTCGAGGAGTAGGGCCAAAACTGGGAAGAGTGTTCGGTATCCTTGTAGTAGAAACCTAAAAGCACTTAGTTCTGGTGGTATTACAATGGTAGATATAGGAAACCTGTTAGAGAAATTCAAAAGCAATATTCTAAGTAAAATAGGTTCCCAGTTGGACAACCTAAATATTAAGAAGAAACAGGAGGAATAGAATGCAACAATGTGCATATTTTGTCCAAGGTGTAGGAGGAATAATTCCTCAAGGGAATCCCCATTAGAAAACATTTCAGTATGTGGCTTCTATACTGAAGATCAACCAACTTAAAAATTCCCAACATTGCCTGGTTTGTTAGCCATTTACAGAATTGGGGATCCTGGAGAATCTTCTTATGCACCTAGGAGGCCATGGTATCCTAGGAGTCAACCTACAAACCAGGATCTAGCACCTCAATTTCCACCTTATTATCAACAACCACAATAGTGGAACCCACCAAATTGGAAAAACTGGTCTCCATAGTATGCTTCAAACCACCCTTGGCTACAAGGATGGAGAGGGGGGCATACCTAAGGAAACACTCAGGTTCCACCCGTTTCTATGCCCACTCATCCTTACCCATAGTTTCCACCGAACATCCAACAACTTTTGCCAGGTTTTGTTCCCCCACCTTTACCTCCTATTCCACAACAACCCCAACAATTTCAAAATACAAGCTCCCCAAGACCAACATTATTACCAACACAACCAGTTCCTAACCTGAATAAAAAACCAAGTCAAACTCTTCACAATGTTGAGTTGCAAACCTTCTCTACATATGTTATTTATCCAATTCCACTACATGAGATTCCACTAAGGTTGGGAAAAGTTCTGGATAGACAGAGGCCTTCAATAGTCATCCGAGAAGAAGAAGAATATGAAACTCCTGAACAACCCATGGATGAAACTAAGTGGGAAGATGTTATCATTCCTAAATCCAAGGAACAAAAAATTCCCCAAAGTGAATCTTCAAAGATTACAAAATCCCCTCCTTATCTAGAGATATTACCAATTGAGAAACCAACGATTCGTCCAGAATTTGACATTTTAAATGAATTAAAGAATATCTGTGTCAAAATTGCCCTGTTAAAAGCCATAAAGGACATTCCAATTTACAGTTAGGTGGTCAAGGAATTGTGTATCAAGAAAACATGTAGGAAACAGAAAGATCCTCCAATAGTACATTTGATAGGAGAATTCTATGAATACATATCAGAGTAGCCTAGGATCACAAAGTATGCAAACCCAAGGAACCTCATAGTAATAATAACCATTAATAAGGTTCCCATCAGAAATACTCTCATAGACCTGGGGGACGCCATTAATTTTATGACTATTACGACCTTAGAGGAATTACAGGTGAAACCCCTCCTTAGACCTACCCCAACTATTTTGGAATTAGCAGATAAGACAAAAGTTATACCTAAAGGATTCTTGGATTATATCATAGTTACATTAGCATCATGGGAATATCCAATATACTTTATTTTCATTCATTCAAAGGATCCCACTAAAAGGAATCTCTTTATCTTGGGAAGACCTTGGTTGGCCACAACCAATGCATTTATTGGCTGTAGAGAAAGTGAAATGACTATCTCTAATGGAATTTCTATACAAAAGCTTACCATATACCCACCAACTCAACCTGTTTTAGAGAATATGTGGTGTCTTGAATGTCCATATGATAATGAGAACTGGGAAGAACCCATGTTTTTGAGTGATCATTCCTAGGCACTTTAGGAGCAAACAACGAAAAATGTGCTAAATCAATTTATTTCTGTAATCACGTGTGTTGATTTTCCACAATATTTTCCCCAATTCGAGTACATGTTTGGTGAATAATTTCAAGAACAATTGGACCCATCAAATTTATCTTCAACATATTTTATTTTTGAGATAGATGAATCTGCCATATCTTATACCATGCCTTATGAGATTAGTCCTGGGAAATTCCTACATATAAATTTTGGACTAGATGCACATCAACAAGAACAGTTAGTAAATGTACTTAAAGACCAATCATGGGAATTCTCCTGGGAATATACCAATATGAAGGCTATACACCCTGACACATGCATTCATCACATATATACCCAGGTAGAAGTAACACCTGTTAGGAAACCCCATAGAAGGATTAATCTGGCACTAAATGATATAGTAAAGGAATAAATGCATAAGCTATTGAATGTCGGTTTTATTTATCCAATGTCTGACAGTCAATGGGTATCCTTTCTTGTAGTGATTCCAAAGAAAGTAACCGGAAAATGGATAATTTGTGTTGACTTTCGGGAACTTAATAAGGCCACTCTTAAGGATTATTTTCATCTTCCCTTCATTTACCAAGTCTTGGATACCTTGTCAGAGAAGCGATACTTTTACTTCCTGGATGGATATAGTGGATACAACCAAATTATCATAGCACCTGAGGATCAGGACAAGACTACTTTCAGTTGTCCTTGGGGCACCTATGCCTATAGGGTCTTACCATTTGGTTTGTGTAATTCTCCTGCCATATTTCAACGAGCAATATTAGGGATATTTTCTAACATCATTCATGATTGGGTGGAAGTGTATATGGACAATTTTACAGTATATGGTAATACTTATCGAGAATTCCTAGATAATCTGAAGAAAGTCCTTATCATATGTTAAGAAATGAATCTATCCTTAAGTCATGAAAAGTGTAAAATGTTATTGACTGAAGGAGTAGTTTTAGGGCATCATGTTTCATCTGAAGGGATTAAAGTGGATCCTGCTAAGATTGAGGTAATCGTTAAACTTCCACCTCCAAAGACTTAAAAAGAGGTAAGAAGATTTCTTGGAAATGCTAGATACTACCGACAATTTACTGAGAATTTTACAAAGATTGCTGCACATGTTTGGATTTCTTACAAAAGATGTTGATTTTCTTTGGACTGACCAGTGTCAAACCACCTTTGAAATTCTAAAAGCTAAATTATCTGTGGCACTAGTTCTTACGGGACCCAATTGGGCCCTTCCATTTCACATATCCACTGATGCCTATGATACTGCAATAGGAGGAGTATTAGGACAAAAATAAGACAAAAAATCCTTTGTTATTTACTTTGTGAGTAAGAACTTGTCCCCTTTCAAGTTAAACTATATAGTCACTAAAAATGAATTCTTGGTAGTTGTCCATGCCATCAATAACTTCCTCCATTATATCAAAAGATATGAGGTATTTGTATGTACAAATCACTCTTCCATTAGATTTCTCATGAATAAACCCATTACCAATGGTTGAGTAACTAGGTGGCTCCTTTTATTACAAGAGTTCAATATCACCGTCCTTGATCGACCTGGAAAAGAGAACTTAGTAGCTAATTTTCTCTCGTGAATTAATCATGAGGGTGATAGTATTTATGTTGATGATAGTTTTCTAGATGAGAATATATTTTCCATGTTTGTAAATAACCCATGGTTTGCAGACATCGAAAATTATTTGGCCACTAGAAAGTTACCAACTCATTTGTCACCTCATGAAACACGTCGAATTATAACGCAAAGTTCTAACTACTCCTAGGTTGGCCATGACCTTTTTCATACTGGACCAGACTTTATTATTCATATATGTGTCCAGGAAGATGATATACAAGAGATCCTACAAAGTTGTCATGATGGACCATGTGGTGGACATTTTTCCGACAAACGTACAACAATAAGGTTTTACATTTAGGTTACTATTGGTCTAGCATTTTTAAGGATGCTCCCAAATATGTGAGAAGTTGTGATAGCTATTAGAGGATTGGTAGACCCACATAAGCTGATGAAATTCCCTCACGTGCACAAGTTATGATAGAACCTTTTGAGAAATGGGCCCTTGATTTTGTAGGACCAATTTCCCCCATGTCTCATAAGAATAATTATATTATGGTTTGCACAGATTATGTCACCAAGAGGGTAGAGGAAAAAACCTTTTTTAGGGCTACTGAAAAATGTATTGTTGAGTTCATTTATGAATATATCTTTACCTTCTTTGGTGTTCCTCATGAGATCATTACAAACCAGGGTACACAATTCACTTCTAAGTTGATGAAGGAATTAATGAAAAAATATGGGATCAAGCATTGTAAGTCTTCTCCATATTACCCACAAGCCAATGGTCAAGTAGAGTCAACAAACAAAGTATTGAAAACTATCTTAACCAAAACTGTCCAATTACACCATAGAGATGTTGGTTGTGGAGCTTGATTATCTTCCTGATTCGGAGGTCTTTGTTTTCAGCCGTGTTTATACCCCATTGATGGTAGAAGTCATGTTAGGGTTTTTTTCCCTAGAAGGAAACGCTCTTTTATGAGGGAAATGTATTGCAGCTATGCATCATTGTGAATATTGTATTATGATAAAGGACATTGTGAGAGAAAGAAGAGGCAGTTACAGCAGGTGCGTTGTAGGTTGTATCCCTTCATTTTTTGGACAATAATAAAGGAAGGACCTGGAAATTTCTCTGTTGGACATAGCCCACATTGGGTGAACCACGTATATATGTGTCTCTATTGTATTGTGTATCTTCTGTGTTTTATTTCCTCATTTGTTTTATTTTGTTTCTCCACGATCCTGTTTTTCTAACAACTGGTATCAAAGTGAAAGGTAATTCGCAGGAAAAGAGGGTTGCTATTTCGAGTGGGAGAAATGGCGGAAGATGGAAAGTTTAGGTTTGATAAATTTAATGGCCAAAAATACCAGTTATGGAAGATGCAGATCGAAGATTATTTATATCAGAAGGATCTATTCCTACCATTGGGTAGAATAGAAAAGAAGACGACGACTATGAAGGATGAATAATGGGAGATTCTTGACAGAAAGGCTCTAGGAATGATACGACTAAGCCCGACAACGTCAATGGCTTTCAATATTTCAAAAGAAAAGACAATGAAGGATCTGATGGATGCGTTCGCTAAACTGTATGAAAAACCCTCGGTGTCCAATAAGGTATTTCTAATGAAGAGATTATTTAATATGAAGATTTCAGAAGGTGGGTCTGTTGTAGATAATTTAAATGAATTTAATACGGTTACTAATCAACTAAGTTCTGTAAAAGTGGACTTTGATAATGAGGTCAGAAATATTCTAATCTTGTGCTCATTGACAGAAAGATGGAACGGCTTGGCCATGGCTATAAGTAACTCTGTATTTGGTTCAAATACTTTAAAATTTGATGATGTTGTTGGTGTTATCCTTAGTGAGGAAATGCGATGGAAAATCACAGGTGAGACATCAAGTAATGCGTTGAACATGGAGAATATGGGAAGACAAAAGGATAGAATAAAGGGATTAGGGAACCGTGGGATTTCTAGGAAGGGTGTATCCAAATATAGACTTGGAAATATAGAGTGATGGAATTGTGGGAATAAAGGACATCTGAAGAAATCCTGCAGAGCTCCAAAGAAACAAAGAGATGGACAACAGGAGAAAAATCTCAAAGAAAATGTAACAAGTGATGTGTTACAAGATGCTTTGATTCTTTCTGTAGATAATATGTATGAGTCTTGGGTGGTAGATTTAGGGGCTTCATTTCATGCCACACCCCATAGGAAACATTTTCTAGATTATGTTCAAGGTGATTTTGGATAGGTTCATTTGGGTGATGATGCACCATGCAAAATTGTTGGAATGGGAAAGGTAAAAATAAAGCAA
>SNQJ01S0163955.1:0-21269 GCA_010110895.2 Picea sitchensis | reverse complement strand
AGGTTGAATTTTTACTCTTTTTTTTAGTGTTAATTAATGTGTAAAATAAAAATGCAATATTTACAATTACTATTATTTACATTAACTAGTTATTTTTTATGTTTTAGATTGTTAGGTGAATTTATGTTACCCTTGTCAAATATTTGACCTTGCACATATCAAGATTTACATGCCATTATGAAAGACATTGGAATGGAGTATCAAAGTATAGATGCATTTCCTAATGATCATACTATATATTATGGACAACATGTGTTGAAAAAAAAATGATCGGTATGTGGTATCAGTAGATATCGAACCGATCAAGTAACATAAATGGTGCCTCGAAAGGTTCTCCGACATATTCTCATAATTCCATGTTTGCAGCGACTATTCAGGTGCCAAATCATAGTACAGTTTATGGATTACCATGCATGAAACATAATCTAATATGGAATTATTCGAATGCCTGCAGGTGGTTATGCATTTAAGGAAATTGATGCAAAATGGCCATAATTTACATATGAACTTCGTAATGTTAGGCTTTCATTGGAAGCTGATGATGTTAATCCATTTGGAGAGATTCAGTCTGTTTACTCAGTGTGGCCTATTTTTTTAATCAACAATAACATTCCTCTTTGTATGTCAATAAAGATGGAGCACATAATCTTGACAATGATTGTTCTAGGTATTTGTTTAATTAATTTTTTGAATGTAAATTTTTCATTTTTCTCTTTTTTTTCATAATATCTTTTATTTATTTATTTACGTATATATACATACCATGGTATTAATTTCATGTAATTTCAAACAATTAGGTAAGTACCAAGTTAAATATATGAATGTTCATATCGGGCCTCTTATCGATGAGCTACTAAAGTTATGGGAGGGAATCACTATGTATGACATTTGTAAACCAATTGGGCACAAGAGATTTAAATTTTGTGGAATACTTTTATGGACAATTCATGATGCGTCGGGACTATCACATTTTTATGGTATGTAACATTCCATATTTCACACTTGAATAGTATATAATTAATTGAATATATCATGCATGTTGTTTAAATAATCCTTTCATATATTAATAATTCACATTAATCCATATGTTGCAGGTATTCAAACAAAGGGTAAATTTGCATGTCCAATTTGTGGTCCTAAGATGAAATCTTGTCGATCAAAAAATATCGGAAAGGGGGTGTTTGATGAGTATAGACACTTCCTCTCTAAGAACCATATGTATTGTACTACTGAAAAAGATATTTTCAATGGAAAACAAGAGACTAGACTAAAATCACAGATAATGGAATCTCGCCTATGGAATTTGGCATATGACATAATTAATCCTCGAGGTATGTTTATATATCATAAATGGAATCGTGTTTTGAAATTTTATTTTAATTATTCAATTTTTTTTACCACATTTGATAAATAGTCTTCTTATTTTTTGTATGCTTCATCAATATCGTCGTCGTGAAGGTAGTAATAATGGGCTTCCATGAGGAATAAAATGTTGTCCCACTCAATTCATGAGGTTGCCTTACTATGAGAATCTAAAAATATTTCATTTGTTTGATACAATGCATATCAAGAAGAATGTGACAGAAACATTATGGTGAATCATAGATGGTAAGAGGGTTAAAGAAAAAATTGTCAAGATTTGGAATGACATTCAGGAAGCCAATCATGCAATGCAAAGTGTGATCCGATCAAATAGCGATGGAGACCAAAATAACCTTCCATGGTTATTAACAGAGAAGAAAAGAAATGGTGTAAAAGAGGTCATTCAAAGAATTAAATTTCCCACGGGTTTTTGTTCAAACATAAAGATATCTTAACGAAGAAAGGTGAATTTGGTGGGGTAAAAACACATGAATGGAATACCTTCATTAAGGTAATTAATAATTTGAGTATTCATATTTATATATTGGTCGTATACATTTTTTTAGATTTTTATTTTTTTTATCTAGTTTTGAAACAAATAACGATTCATTTTTATTGTTACAGTATGTTCTACCTCTATCTCTCCCAAATGAATTTGAAAACAACGTCATACAAGTTATATATGATCTTAGAAAATACATGAGGTAAGTAGCTGCAATATATATGCAAAACGTTTTTTCAATTTTTTGTCGTACTTAATGACATGTGTTTTACTTGTAATGTAATATGTATTATATTTTGTTGAAACATGTTATTTTCTTGCATCATGATATGTAGATGGTTGTCATTGAAAGAAATCCATAAATATGATATAAAGTTTTGGAAGAGAGAAATTCCTTGGCTAATGTCTGAAACGCATAAGTATCTACCTCCAACATTTTTCAATTCACAAGAACACTACCTCATACACCAAGTTGAGGATATTGAAATGTGTGGACCTGTACACACAAGGTCAATGTGGATGGTGGAGAAGCAATTGAAATCATTGAAGGATTTGGTTAGAAAAAGAGCACGTCATGAGGGTTCTATGGTGGATGGATATATGGTATATGAATGAATGGTGTATATTAGTCTGTATATTCCTAAATTAGCAGTGCAAGCTATGCATGCAGTGGATTGCATTTGGGATGTGAACTCCATCAAAAAAATTGAAGGGGAGCAGTTGTTGGGGAAAGGTACAATGAAGAAAATGAGAGGTAATTAAATTGTGGATATTTGTAATAAATATAAATTTTCATTTTTTTTTATATGATCATACTCATTTAATATTTATTCTTTAATCATTTTTTATTATTTTCCATGGTTATAACTAATATTTAATATTGGTGAATTGTGATTTTTTGATCGGTTAGTTGCTCAAGATTGGGATGCACTACATTTATACATTGCAAACAATCTTGATTGGATGAATGTATGGATTGATAGATGTAAAAAACGTCATGGTGGTAGGTTATCATGGAAGGAACTATCTGAATTGGTTAGAGAAGCTCGTCATAATGGAGATTATGATTTTATGCAGAGGGAAATAGATTTAGCATATTGTTTGAAAGATGGAAAGGAAAGAAAATTTACCCATTTTATTCAATTATTTTATATTATATTAATGTGACTGTAGGTGTGTTTTTTTCATACTATACTTTCCAAGTTATATAAATTTGTTTATTATTAATTGACAGTGCATCTTTTACATGTATAACATATTGCAGTTGAAACACCACAAGGCTATGTGGTGCAATGGTTGTAAATTTTGCATCAAACAGTTGGATGAAACCATGAAATTTTTTGATAGTGGGATAGCTGCAGTATTCCAGGTCACTAATGTTTCCTCTAGGAGTGACAGATGTCCTCGAGAATCTAAAAATAGATATTATCACTATGGGTTTTTGAATGATATAATTGAGTGTGAATTTAATTCCTTCAAATTAGTTTTGTTCGATGTCAAATGGTATAGGTTATGAATGCATGAACATGATGAGGAAATATCTGTTATTCAACATGCCAATCGATTTTTGATGATTAAAACAACGGTTTTTGAAAAAGAAAATGACCACTATGTTTTTCCAAGTAATTGTGAACAAGTCTTTCAAGTCTTTTAACAAAGGTTCCAGATAAGAGGGATTGGTCATTTCTTGTTAGATATGATCCAAGAGGAAGGCTGGTAAAGTATATTTGAAATGAAGAAGATGATATTGAATAATAAGTCTTGGCACAAGGGCAGACCCAGGGTTCAACGCTTCAACAACGCACCAACAAAACCCTAACTACCGACCCTTTTGGAAACACCTGTGAAGTAGGAGAAGTCTCACCCGAGGTAGAGGCACGGGGGGTTACATGACTTAGGTGTCTGTAACCAAGATGGGACACAGATCTGTGATTATAACACTTCGCAAAGTACTTAGGAACAACATTCATTAATACATCAGCCTTATTCACATCGCATATCAAACCCTAAGTAAATTTTGATGTAGTAATACTAAATATTAAGCACTCTAACCATATAGCACATATCACTGAATCATATGTAGCATTCACCAATAAATCACTAAGCATCCATATATCTATCTAGCATTCATAACATTAAATGCACTAAATAGATTCAAAGCATGAACATCATATCACAAAGAAACTCATCAACACAAGATTTACGTGGTTCACCCCAGTGTGGGGCTACATCCACCAACTGCTTCTTATTCTATTATTCTACTTCAATCTCTTGCATTATATACTCATGTGCACTAAGCCACAGAGCCAAGCTTTGCACTGGACAAGTGATCTGTGCACTAAGCACCAGATCCACCTTCCCAAAATCAGATCGAGTCACAGAGCCAACTCACATAGAGAATTACATATATAGTTTGTTGCATGAAGCAACTCAGAGCCACTTCCACTTACCTAAATACACATCACTTGTCTCTTTCACTTAGCCCATCACTACATTTCTTGCACTAAGAACACTTCGCTACTTCTACATTACATTACTTCCTATTTATAATTTTACATCCATTACAAAAAGGCCTAATCATCGGTAAACCCATGGGTCGACATCCCAAAACCCTAATACAAAAACCCTAGTGAACCCCTTGCTAGGTCCACAAAATAAGTGAGATCTTACGATCTCATCTCTGCCTGGGCGCTCCATATTCGATCAGCCTGTCGAAGTCCAAAAGTGGTCAAACTCGACCAATTTTTCCTCAAAACTTGGTCAAGGGTCAACAGGCACCCAACACTCATGTGTGACTCATCCTGATTCACTCAGATCTGGGAAACACTGCTTCAAAGGCCTTGAGCTTAGCTTGAGCTACCTCGACCTGTTTCTTTGGCTAAACCTCTTGCTCAATGAGCTACTGGATTAATTTCTCAATAACAGTCCCTTCCAGGCATTGTTCCACTATCGTAACCACATGGTCCAGCTGTGAGCCTTGTCCTTTGATCTCTTCAAACACCGTGCAGGCTTCAACCTGCACTGGTTTGGTTTTAGCCTCTATGTTACCTCCATGATTCTTCCCTGGATGGCAGTAATATGTTGTTGGGGTGCGCATTGTTCTTTTGATCTCTTCATTCTCTCGACCGCAATGAGTGACTTTATCTGTTCTTGAATTGTCAATGCTTGTTGGTGCACCTCTTATGTCTGCACTTCCAACTTCCTAAGCTCTGGATATTCCATGAGGCATTTGTAATTCAACACACTTATGTTGCTTAACTTCTTTCATTTCGAGGCGAGGGCCCTGATCCTTCCTACTGCGCTCTTAGTTGTTTCTTCCCTTTTCTCATGAACTTCCTATGGAGTGCTTGGTACTTCTTGGATCTCCAAATCCATTACCCTAGATTGAAGTTGTTGAATGGCCTCAACGAGCTTCATCACTTGTACTTCAACTTCCTCGTGTTCCTCCTGTGCCTAGTCTGGCATAGAGCAAAGTGATTTTCTCACCGCTTCTTTGACTGCAGTCTTCTCTGTGAGTAATTGGTCCTTTTCCTTGTGTATCTTCACCTTGTATCCCTCGAGCATCGCATGAAACTCATCCTTCTCATTTTCATAAGCGGTCACATAGTACCGCGCAAATCATAGTTTCTCCAAGATTTCTTCTTTCTCTTTCTTTGGGGATTCTGTAGCCTGTTCCTTTTCTTCTTGAAATTTTTGGAGCCAAGCCTCTATTGCATTTTCCAATCTTTGAAGTTGGGTTGGCTCATCCCCCAAATATACGGTTTCTAATGATGAAGGCGCAGTAGGAACTGCATGGCTCAATTGAATGGCTTGTTGTATTTCCTTCAGTTCCTTCTCAACTCTTGCATACATCTCTTCTTACTTCATGCCATATCTCTGAAAGAGGTCCTTGAACGAATTCTCCATTTCTTCGTAAACTAGGCCGATGTCAACCTCTGTGAGTGTGGCCTCCATCTAGGGTTTGCTGGCACAGGTTTTCTTTCTAGCCGAGGTTTTCTACGGAGAAACCTTCCTCTTCTTCGATGCTTGTATCTCAGTAGGGGGATCCTTCGGTGGTGTAGCTTCACCTTCTCCTTGATTTTCTCCTTCTTCGCGATTTACTTCATCTCCTTCTCCTCCTGCAGGCGAACTAGGTCCACTTTCTTTTGAGGCACTTTCTTCCTCATCAGACTATACATACTGGACTTCCTCCTTTTTATTCTTCTTCTTTGAACTTGTCTGTCTAATGTGCTCGACCCGAGTGACCAAGGGGATTCTATGATATCAGTTTCAGAGAGTTCTTCATCATCATATGGTAAGCGGAACTCTACCGGCCACTTCTTCGTGATCTCCTCCATTTCTTCGTCGGTCATCTTGTAATAGGATTGCAATTCCTCCTTTCTCTCATCCTTGCACATAGTGATATATATAAAATGTCGATATGCATAGAACTTAGATAATGGTTTGTACTAGTGCAAGGTTCGCAGTGTCATGCGAGGGAACGATTCAATGGAAACCTTCAATTGCTAATAGTAGGCGTAGAATACTGTGTTCGACTGCCACTTCTTGGACATGTCATTCATGTACCATAAGGTGGAGAAACTCGCGGTCAATGGCTCTGAAAGTTAAATCTTCGAGAAGGTAGCTCCTTCTAGCATTTTCTAAGTGACAAATGTGATCAACACCAGCAACCACCTAAAATGGAGCTCATACCCTTGATACTGCACTCCATGATAGTTTTTCTCGAGCTCGTTGATGAGGTAGCTTGCCCAATTCATTTTCATCCCCTCCATGCATTTTCCTATGAGCTCCACCACAAACCTGGTGACCTGCATGGGGCGGTTCTTTCTGACGAGCTTGCAAACTATAAGTTGGCAAGATAGGCACACTGTGCCATCCTGGATAGAAGATACCTTGTAGCCTTGTTTCCCCTTCTCAACTTCATCGTAGGCCTCCTTAATGCGTTGTGCCAGGGAGCGGTGCAAATCCTTCCCTGGTAAAACTATTGAGGGTCGGGTCCCTGCATGCCTAGTCCTGTGATCAGGTGGATTAGCGCCAGATCCATAGTAATGCACCTGTCGAACCATAGGTATCCTCCATGATATCATGACAAGAGGATTTTAACACAAGCATTAACCTCCTGGTGTCGACTAAAATGAGGGATATTAATGACGTTCAATATAGTGGACTGTGCGAGATCCTTTATCCAAGGCTGGGAGACTATGTGAGCCTTCTTCCTAGTCGTTTTCATCAGGTATCTATGTGGTGCGAGCATCGCGTAGTTCTTTCTGTCTCCGAGGTTGAAATCACTTTTCTTTAAGGATGGGATGTAGCCCAACTGGCTTCCAACTACGCGTATCCCCTTCAGGATGTACACAGTGAACAATGTGTACTTGAAGTCCTGTGGAATTCTATCACAGTTGACTGTGCCAGCCAAAGGTGGGATATAATCTGAAAATATCGACGGGATCTGCTTCGCCTTAGCCAGATCATCACGATGCTTACTTCGCTTCTCAGTCGCGGGGTTAGCATAGATAGAGATTTGTGCAGTCAAAGGGGACGCCTGCAATCCCTTGGTCGACGATGCCTGAACACCTTCAGACATACCTCTATCAGACATATACTTCCTAACAACCTCCTCGATGGACTTCTCTAACTTAGCCTATGAGTCCGACATTTTTTCTTTTAAATGGATAGGTCGAGGTAGGTGAATGGATAGATGGGGTAAGAAAATAGATGGTGATGTCTAAGTTCTGAAATCACATCTCAACACAAAATAATTTCTTTGTTAGAAACATTAATCATAGATGGAGAAAAACTGGTCCCGACGCAGTGTTGGACATGTTAAATAAGCGAGTGTCGTAAGAGATTCTTCCAACGGGAAGGACTTCTTCCATCAATGTGAATTCGTCCATTATGGCACGGTCTCAACATCCCAAACATGGTCTATTCTCCCATAAATGTGTTTCCTTTCCATTCAGAGCGTCATTCTAACAATCAGGGTGTCTCCAATGGTCATATAGCTTCGTTGAGGCAAAGTCCCATTCTGTGTGGTTTTGTTGTTCCGACGAGGTTTAAATTCTACAAAACTGCCTCCTGCGAAGTCTTCTCTATAAATTCTTGTAGATTTTCTAACTTTTCTTTCTTCCTACTGAGCCTCCTTTCCTTCTTTCCTGTGATCTAAGTCTCTCTAACTATTTCTGGATTTCTCTTCCCATTCTTATACTTATTTTCTCCTATCATAGTGACTTCGTGCTGCTAATATTCTCTCGAAGGGTTCAAAGGTAATACCTCTTTTCTTATTAACTCCAGGGTGGGTATTCTTCTCTCTTGCATGGACAGATCATTAAAATCATCTTGCGTTCTTTCAACCTCGACAACTGATTCTCTTGCGTCCTACTACTTCAACTCAATTTCCCGTTCTTCCAATAGTTGATCTATTATTCTAGCTACAAAATCCCTTAGTTATTTCTTTTTCTTCTTTGTAGCTTCTTCCTCTACTTTCCTTTTGATCTGATCCTTCTCGATCCAACTCTTTCCTAACAAAAGTGGGAAAGGGGCGTTGTTCTCAACAAACATAATAACTTCAAATTATTCCTTTGTCATTGTTCCATGGACGATAACAGACACTAGTCACTCTTCCACAAAGGGTTATCATCATTCCTTTAAATAAACCTATTCTTCCCAATGAAGGTACCACAATAGGCTTTCCCAAATTTTCCCAAGTGCTTTCTGGCATAATACTCACTTGTATTTCCTCATCCAAGGTACAGTCTATGTCAAAGTCTCCTATTCTTGTATCTATGTGTTGTTTTTCTTTCAATATCTCTAATAAACTGACATCTTTGTGATCATTCATTGCTTATTTGAACTGTACTAACATAGTCTAATATTTCTCTGATTCTTTCTCTTGATGATATTCTAACATTCTCTGATTCTCTTGATTCATGTTCATTTGTTCAACTTTATCAATTTCTTGGACAATCCTCAACTTCATGACCAACATTTTTACAACAAAGACAAATAGGACTTACACCAAGGCATTCCTTAGCAAGATTTCCTGGTCTTCTGCAGTTATAACATAGTGTCAATCCTTTGTTTCTCTTATATGTTCCCCAACTTTTCTTGTACTGTGCACTAGGATCACAATGTTGGACTTGCAATCTGCAAAAAAACTTTCTAGGTGTCTGCATCCACTTATTAGTCCAAAAAATCTTTCTATGCATAGGAATAACATATCTTTCTCTATTTCTATCAATTTTATTCATATCAACTCTTTCTTCTAACTGTACCCTAACTTCCAGACTAGGACAGAATATATCAAACATACATAGATCCATTCTTTCGAAACAAAATGTTTCTATTTACTTACTCTTATTAAACACAAAGCTTTAAGATCTTACCTCCTTTCTTCAAATCATATCTCTTTCTTAGCACAAGGTTTCACAAGTCAAGTAGAGTATTGTGCACTACAACAACAGATCTATGCACAAAGATTCTCTTTTCTTTTACTTCAGTTCCCAGCAATCACAGTTTCAAGTCCCAGAAACAGAACCATTTGTTGGCACAGGGGTAGACCCAGAGTTCAATGCTTTGACAACGCACCAACAAAACCCTAACTATCGACCCTTTCGGAAACATCTGCGAAGTAGGTGAGGTCTCACCCAAGGTAGAGGCAGGGGAGGTTACAGGACTCAGGTGTCTATAACCAATTTGGGACATAGATATGTGATTAAAACACTTCACAGAGTACTTAGGAACAACATTCATTAATATATCAACCTTGTTCACATCGTAGATCAAACCCTAAGTACATTTTGCCACATTAATACTAAATATTAAGCACTCTAACCATTTAGCACATAGCACTGAATCAAATCTAGCATTCACCAATAATGCACTAAGCATCCATATATCTATCTAACATTCATAACATTCAATGCACTAAATATATTCAAAGCATGAACATCATAACACAAAGCAACTCATCAACACAATATTTACGTGGTTCACCCTAGTGTGGGGCTACGTCCACCAACTTCTTCTTCTTCTATTATTATGCTTCATCTCTTACATTCATTTTCCTCTGTACGCTAAGCCACTGAGCCAAGCTTCGCACTGGATAGGTGATCTGTGCACTAAGAACCAGATCCACCTTCCCAAAATCAGATCAAGGCACAAAGCCAACTCACACAGAGCATTACATATATATTTTGTTGCATGAAGCAAATGAGATCCACTTGCACTTAGATACATACACATCACTTGTCTCTTGCACTTAGCCCATCATTACATTTCTTGCACTAAGCACACTTCACTACTTCTACATTACATTCCTTCCTATTTATACTTTTACATCCCTTACAAAAGGCCTAAGCATGGGTAAACCCAAAGGCCGACATCCCAAAACCCTAATACAAAAACCCTAGTGAACCCCTTGTTGGGTCCAAAAAATAAGTGAGATCTCGTGATCTCAGCTCCACCTGGGCACTCCATCTTTGACCAGCATGTCGAAGTCCAAAAGTGGTCAAACCCAACCAATGTTTTCTCAAAACTTGGTCTAATGCCAACAAGAAGATGATGTAGAGCTAGAGCAGGAAGAATATGGGTCAACATATGAAAAAGATGGAGAATATGAACAAGGCGTAGGAGACAATGGGCCAGTTCTTGATGATGATATCGATGAAGATATGCTCGAAAATGACATTAATGACGATGATGATATCATCAATCCTTTCAACATTGTTTTTGAACTAGATGTTGATACAAATGTTGAGTTGGATGATCAAGAAGAAGATATAGAAGAAGGATGATACAAGTTTTTCATTGGATGAGGTACGTAACTAGATATTTTAATTTGTATGAATTATTCTCTTTAAATCATTTTTTATGTGGGTTAATTACATGTTTTTAAGTTTTATTTCATTTTTTGATATCCTATGCTACATGTTGTTAATTGTTGTTGTAATCAATATTAATAATTGAATACTTATAGGAGGGTTGTTCGAGAAAAGTTCCAATTGTTTTACAATTGATCAACAAATATTTACAAACCAAATTAACATATAAACCAAACTAAACTAAATTAACCTATAAACTAAAATAATTTAACATTGAAATTTTCTCAAATGTTTCCTGTAGTCATTGAAATTTGACATGCTTGCACTAGATCCATGCCTTGACGGTATGGGAGGGTTTCAAGACTCAAATATTAATCATATTATACCCACATAAGAGAATGGTCTGTAACTAGGTGTCCAATAAGTGAAATATGCTCAATGGCTTATATGAGAGAAAAAATCAAATATAAGATCAAATAACTGACGAAGCTTGTGCGATTTTTCGAGTACTTGTCTATCGAGCATTAACGTATTTTGACAAACTTGTGATATAGTCCATAAATATTTATCGAGGTTAGGTCATGAAAAGGGGTCAAAGAAGACATGGGAGTGTGATAACTAAGAAGGAAAAGGTGACCAAAGAGAAGACCAATTAGATATAGGCACATGACCAGTTTTGATTACTAGAATAAGTGTTGATTATCATCGATCCCGCAAAGTAACCAGTTAATGGGGCCAACATTGAAATTTTCTCAAACTTTCCCTATAGTCATTGAAATTTAACATGGTTGCACTAGATGCATTCCTTGACGATATGGGAGGGTTTCAAGACTCAAATATTACTCATATTATACCCACATAAGAGAATGGTTTGTAACTGGGTGGCCAATAAGTGGAATATGATTAATAGCTTAGATGAGAGAAAAAATAAAAGATAAGATCAAATAACCGACGAAGCTTGTGCAATTTTTTGAGTACTTGTCTATCAAACATTATTGTGTCTTGACAAAATTGTGATATAGTCCATAACTATTTATCAAGGTTAGGTCATGAAAATGGGTCGAAGAAGACATGGGCATGTGAGAACTGAGAAGGAAAAGGTGACCAAATAGAAGACAAAATAGATATAGGCACACGACCAGTGTTGATTACTAGAATAAGTGTTGATTCTTGTCAATCTCATAAAGTGACCAATTAATGAGGCCATCGTTGAAATTTTCTCAAACGTTTCCTATAGTCATTGAAATTTGACATGGTTTCACTAGATGCATGGCTTGACAGTATGGGAGAGTTTCAAGACTCAAAGATTACTCATATTATACCCACATAAGCGAATGGTTTGTAACTGGGTGGCTAATAAGTGGAATATGGTCAATAGCTTAGATGAGAAAAAAAAATCAAAGATAAGATCAAATAATAGACGAAGCTTGTGCAATTTTCAAGTACTTGTCTATCGAGGATTAATGTGTTTTGAAAAACTTGTGATACAGTCCATAAATATTTATCAAGGTTAGGTCATGAAAATGGGTCAAAGAAAACATGGGCGTGTGATAAATGAGATGGAAAAAGTGACCAAAGAGAAGACCAATTAGATATAGTCACATAAATAGTGTTGATTACAAGAATAAGTGTTTATTCTCATCAACCCCGCAAAATGACCAGTTAATGGGGCCAACGTTGAAATTTTCTCAAACTTTTCATGTAGTCATTGAAATTTGACATGGGTTCACTAGATGCATGCCTTTATGGTATGGGAGGGTCTCAAGACTAAAAGATTACTCATATTATACCCACATAAGAGAATGGTGTGTAACTAGGTGGCCAATAAGTGGAATATTATCAATAGCTTATATGAGAGAAAAAATCAAAGATAATATCAAATAATCGATGAAGCTTGTGCACTTTTTCAAGTAATTGTTTATCGAGCATTAATGTGTTTTGAAAAACTTGTGATATAGTCTTATTTATCGAGTTTGGGTCATGAAAAGGGGCCAAAGAAGACATGGTCGTGTGAGAACTGAGAAGGAAAAGGTGACCAAAGATAAGATTAGATATAGGCACGTGACCAGTGTTGATTACTATAATAAGTGTTGATTCTCCTCGACCCCACAAAGTGACCAGTTAATGGGGCCAACGTTGAAATTTTTTCAAACTTTTTTTGTAGTCATTGAAATTTGACATGGATTCGCTAGATGCATGCCTTGATGGTATGGAGGGTTTCAAGACTCAAATATTACTTATATTATACCCACATAAGAGAATGTTCTATAACTGGGTGGCCAATAAGTGGAATATGGTCAATAGCTTAGATGAGAGAAAAAATCAAAGATAAGTTCAAATAATTGATAAAGCTTGTGCAATTTTTTGAGTACTTGTCTATCGAGAATTAATTTGTTTTGACAAACTTGTGATATAGTCCATAAATATTTATCGAGTTTAGGTCATGAAAAGTGGTCAAATAAGACATGGGAATGTGAGAACTGAGAAGGAAAAGGTGACCAAAGAGAAAACCAATTAGATATAGGCACATGACCAGTGTTGATTACTAGAATAAGTGTTGATTCTCGTCAACCCCGCAAAGTGACCAGTTAATGGGGCCAACATTGAAATTATCTCAAACGTTTCCTGTAGTCATTGAAATTTGACATGGTTTCACTAGATGCATGCCTTGATGGTATGGGAGGGTTTCAAGACTCAAATATTACTCATATTTTTCCCACATAAGAGAATGGTCTGTAACTGGGTGACCAATAAGTTGAATATGATCAAGATCTTAGATCAAAGAAAAAATCAAATATAAGATCAAATAACCGACGAATCTTGTGCAATTTTTAGAGTACTTGTCTATCGAGCATTAATGTGTTTTGAAAAAATTGTGATATAGTCCATAAATATTTATCGAGGCTAGGTCATGAAAAGGGTTTAAAGAAGACATGGGCGTGTGAGAAATAAGAAGGAAAAAGTGACCAAAGAGAATATGAATTAGATATAGGCACATGACCAATGTTAATTCTCATCGACCCCGCAAAGTGACCAGTTAATGGGGCCAACGTTGAAAGTTTCTCAAACTTTTTTTGTAGTCATTGAAATTTGAAATGGTTGCACTAGATGCATGCCTTGACGATATGGGAGGGTTTCAAGACTCAAATATTACTCATATTATACCCACATAACAAAATGGTCTATAACTGTGTGGCCAATAAGTAGAATATGCTCAATATCTTAGATGAGAGCAAAAAACAAAGATAAGATCAAATAATCGATGAAGATTATGCAATTTTTAGAGTACTTGTCTAATGAGCATTAATGTATTTTGACAAACTTGTGATATAGTCCATAAATATTTATCGAGGTTAGGTCATGAAAAGGGGTCAAAGACGACATGGGCATGTGATAACTCAGAAGGAAAAGGTGACCAAAGAGAAGACCAATTAGATATAGGCACATGACCAATGTTGATTACTAGAATAAGTGTTGATTCTCATCAACCCTGTAAAGTTACCAGTTAATGGGACCAACGTTGAAATTCTCTCAAGGGTTTCCTGTAGTCATTGAAATTTGACATGGTTTCACTAGATGCATGCCTTGATAGTATGGGAGGGTTTCAAGACTCAAATATTAGTCATATTATACCCACATAAGAGAATTATGTGTAACTGGGTGGACAATAAGTGGAATATGATCAATATATTATATGAGATAAAAAAATCAAAGATAAGATCAAATAACCGACGAAGCTCATGTAATTTGTTATCACCATAAAAATTTCTATGGCAAATATAGTTTTCAAAACTTAGCAAGGTGTTAAACTGATGTGGAGGAGTGAAAAACTGGAGGACAGGGCCAAGTCTAAAGGGAGGAGGCTAAATCTAGCGATAGTGTGGAGTTGATGGGACCCGACAAGTCAGAGATTGCGGGCGGTACAGATCAACGGTCAGGGATTGTTTAGGGTGGAGAACTTGCATGGAGGATAATTCTTGAAAGAGGGCCAAAAAGTAAACCATGGTTTTACCGTATGGTCCACGTGGCACCACTGGGTGCATTTAGGGGCGATAAGAGGGTTTCCCCAAAACACTCTCCCTCGCCCCTAAAATTAGGAAAGTATATAAAGGGGGCACTTGTCGTTATTTTATTATTTTTCAAATACTGGAACGTTGAAAGTTGGCGCGACCACTCCATTCAAAATAAATCTCAATATCATGCCAAGCTCATGCTTTTTCCTCTCATTTACAGGTATTTTCCATCGCTACCATGGACCCTGTCATTATGTTAGTAGTAGAGAAATACCCCATGTCAAACTAAGAATCCCTAATTGACAGATATTCAGATGTTCTTGATACTAAAATCACCATTTATCCCATCTCCATGTCCAAATCTAATATGTCATATAATGTAGGGAAAACGATACCCTTCCTTGAAGTAGTCCAGGACACTATAGTCCCTTACACTGTCGAGGTCGCATTCCCCTTCCCCAAATTCATAGGTTGGTACGTAGAGAAATATTCGTAGGAAGAAAAGGTTGTCTTAAATAAAAGAGGGTTTGAGGTCCTATGTAGGGTAAAGAGTTTGTCAATTCAATGCGCCCTTGGCATACCAGAGTCCCTCTCCACAATGTCTGAACCATTCAAGGAAGAAAAGTTGATTATGGTTTATAGGGAGTGTCCATCATAAGTCAAAGACCTATTTTTACGAACAATTGTCAAACCAGAGCATATTTCTGAAAGTCTGTCCCTGCCAATGAGTGCTAATGTCATGGTTATTGAAGTCCAATGAGTTTGTTCCATACTGAGTTAGATTTTAGGTCTCGATAATGACAAGTATGTGGTCGAGCTCATGTACAATTTTTTGTGGGAATGTATCTAGTCAGAGTCCAGTCAATCAGTTTGCATCAGCTTTGATAAATTCATAGTTGATAATAAACACAAATAGCTAGTGAATTTTCAGTCACTGAGACATTTCAGATATTACACATACTTGTTGAATATTTTCCTGGAAACAAACAAGAGAGAGTTCCCTGAAGCATCATTCATATCAACTGAATGTAAAATAATCACAATTCTCATTTTCATCAACAAGGTCATGTCCAAAGTTTATAGCCTAATTTTTAACACCATCCTTTCAAGAGTCCTAGATGACATGAAGAGTTATTTACAACCAAATCCAGAAAACAAAGTGGGCGATTGGGTGTTGTTCATGCATTCCACAATGTTATGGGTTTATGGTTGTCATGAATCTCCCTATCTTCTGCCTATTTTTCTAACACCTAGAGTCTTTTCCCTGGAGTTCATCAGGCAAAGGATCATATCAGAGACATATCACTTATTGAAACTACACAAGGCATCCAACCTCAAATTCCATTTCATCATTTGACCCTTCATTGTCAAGACAAGATCCTTCTTAGCTTAGTTCCAAGAAAAGATCAAGGAGTTTGGATTTGCATAGCTAAAGAGAAGAAGATATGATCCACATCATATCATATCCAAGAGAATACTTATGAACAAATAGGCCCTCTATGAGCATGAACATGTTGAGGGTTTTGACAAATTGGAAAATCTAGATGTTTTTGTTGATATGGAAGCAATCTTGCAATTAGCTCAAGCACAACAAGTGGAGGAAACTCTGAAACATACTCAAATACAAAAAAATCCTCATTAGTTGATAGTTTAAGTCCCCAAGGTAAGTGTTTACAACAAAATAAGCAGTTTAGAGGCCTTGGGCACCAGCAGTCAACAGACTGCCCCTAAAAATACGAAGATCATGCAATCCCCATAGATAGTGGATCTATATTAGGAAGAGCCTAAAGAACAAGTAAACATGGATATGGTGGAGAATGGCACCATCAATGTAGAATTTGGGAAAGGAAGCAATCTCCAAAGTGAAGGTAGCTCAAGGACTTTCAGCAACAAAAAGCACATCTTTGATAAGGCATCTGGAGCAGCCTATCAATCCAAATAAGATTTTGCAAAGCAATATGATGAGAAAGGAACCTTGGATATGAATGAAATGAGGGAGTTAATCCATGAAGTAGAAAATATATCTTAACATAAGTCTTCTCTGTTCATAGTGAGAGATGTTAGAAAAACAGGACCGCGAAGAAATAAAATAAAACAAATGCAGAAACAAAACATAGAAGACACACAATACAAGAGAGACATAGATTTACGTGGTTCATCCAGTGTGGGCTACGTCCACCAGAGAAATTGCCAGGTCCTTCCTTTATTATTATCCAGCAAATGAAGAGATACAACCTACAGCAAAACCCACTGTAACTTCCTCTTCTTTGGCACCTCTTTTTCTCTCACAGTCTCCTCTCGAATACAATATTCACCATCAACCATAGCCTGATACATTTCCCTCATAAAAGAGGGTTTCATTCTAGGGAAAAAAACCCAACATAATATCTACCATTAGATCGCGACCTTATAATGAAGCGGTCAGTTACAATGAAAATACAATATACTTTTACAAGGCAATTTATGCTTCAGGGGCTTAAGCCCCCAAACCCCCAATAGGGGCCTTGAACCCGGGGCAACTCCCGGACCCCCAACCGGATATCCCCTGGACCCCTTAGAGGGGGTACCCCCCCCCTCCCAGCGTTGAAGAGTGTACATACTTCTAGGGTGTAAATACTTCATGGGGTATAAATCTGAGTTAGCAAGGACTCGAGATGGGAAGATATCGAGGCTCCTGACCAACAATCTCCCACTTGGGACTGGTCTCAACAACTCCACTACTATTGTATATGTTGGACTACGAACCTTCTTGGACTGGCAAATTTATCATTTCATCTTCATTCTTGAAGACCAAGCTGGCGAGCAAGAACTCAATTTCTCCTTGGTTACCACCTTTGTTAACATGTTTGCGGATTCTAGCTAGTGTGTATCTTTCCGGCTTCAATTGTCCATCTTCAAGGTGAATCATATGAAATGGTTACCTCAATTGTATATGCTTAGTCTTCGAATGGAAGGTTGAGTTCTTTGCAAGGCGAAAGGCACTTTGACTATCACAATACAACTTGTTGTTCTCACCTTTTCCCAATTCCTCCATAAAGCCTTTGTAACCAAATCATCTCTTTACTAGCCTACATTGCTTGACAACATATACGCCTCATTGTTGAAAGTGAAACAACCCTGCGGTTTGAAATCCAACTTCTTGTTGTTCCACCTATAGTAAAAACGCCTTATACGTAGTTGCTCCTCCCTCTTTGTCTTTATCACTGCCATGTCTGAATCAACATATCCACGTAGAAAAGTGTCTGAACCTCCAAAACACATAATGCATGTGTGTAGTAGTACCTCTCAAATACCTATGAATCCACTTTACTACCTCCCAATGTTCTTTGCACGGATTGTTCATATACCTACTCACAACTCACTTGCATGTGCAATATCTGGTATTGTGAAAACCATTGCATACATCAAGGCATAGCTATTTGATGAATATGGGACCCTAGACATGTATTCTATCTCATACGTGTCTTGGGACACATTTCCATAGTTAATTTGAAATGGCTGGCCAAAGGTGTACTAGCTGGTTTGTCATTACGCATTCTAAACTCTCCAACACCTTCTTTATTGTACTCACCTTGAGACAATGTCAGTTCGATTTTCCTATCTCTTGTTATTCTCATACCAAGGATTTTCTTTCTGTACCCAAATCCTTCATTACAAATGAATTGGCTAATTTCTTCT
This sequence comes from Picea sitchensis, assembly GCA_010110895.2. Taxonomy (NCBI): domain Eukaryota; kingdom Viridiplantae; phylum Streptophyta; class Pinopsida; order Pinales; family Pinaceae; genus Picea; species Picea sitchensis. Next base: position 2,895 of record SNQJ01S0163955.1, on the reverse strand, counting down.
TGAGCACATTTATATCTTGCATATTAGTCTGCAACAAGCATGTCATCTGTACAATAGCAAGATGTCGGCTTCCATTTTCTAACTTTTAAAAATAAACCGCAGTGATCAAAATGACATCTACTATAACCTTGTTACGTCATAAACACATCAAACTTCAAATACGCGCTTGGAGCTTGCTTTAGGCCATACAAGCTCTTCTTCAACTTGCATGCAAATTCTCCTTCCCTTTGACCTCATACCCACTATTGACTCGCATATAAATCTCTTCCTCCAAAAACAACTTTTCTCCATGGAGAAAAGTTGTTTTACATCTAGCTGTTCAAGATAAAAATCTTCTCTTGCCACAAGACTTAAAATAGTCCTAGTGAAGTCATTTAACAGCGAGGAGAAAATATTTCATCAAAATCCATACCTTTCTTTTGTGCAAACCCTTTGCAACAAGTCTAGCCTTATGCAGCTTTTTCTCCTCAATATTCTTCCTTCAACTTGTAAACCCATTTATTAATGCTCTTTTCCCACAGGGCAACTGAACCGAATCCCAAGTCTAGTTATTTTCTAAAGAGTCCATTTCCTCTTTCATGCCTTGCTCCCACTTCTTTTGGTGTCTGCATTGCCTTTTCATAACGATACGGTTCTTTAGAATCAGTCAACAATAAATAATATAATGAAGGAGAGTATGGATTAGGGGTATCACCAACTTGGTAGATGTTGCTTAACACTAGGGTGTTTTGAGGGTACCTTTTTCTCTATTTGTTGTACATTTTGATTTAGGGTTCCTTTGGAATTTCCTTTCAATGATCTCATCAACCTTTGTGTATTCTTGTTTTTTACATTTCTGTTTCTTTTCACGCAGTATTTGTACTGACCTTCTCATTGAATGTAACATCTCTACTCCTAATGATTTTTTGTTATTTTCATAATCCCATAGAGATAGCAAATCATTAACATACTATATCAATAAAGGTACACTTCTTGTATTTACCTCAAGCTTTGTTCTATTTTCTTTATCAATATGGAAAAATGATTCTGGCCGAAAGTTTTCAAAAAGAATAGTTTACCTTTTTCTTGTCCATTCCTCCACTCACGGAATTCTACCATCCAAAGGCTTGAGGTCCTATGTTTATTAAGTAAATGGCGGTATCTACAACATCGCCCAAAGCAGTGAGAGACAAACCAACATGCAATCTCATACTCCTTACTGCGGCTCCATGATTGTCTGTTCATTCTTTCACGACACACCATTTTCTTGTGGTGTTCGTGGTGTCTTCTCTCTGAATCCCATGGTATGAAAAGTAATCATCAAACTCCTTGTTGTAGTATTCACCTTCATTATCGATATGAGAAACTTCAAACATACTCATTCTCAACTAAAAGCTTTCCATTTCTTAAAAGTATCAAAAACATCCTTTTTTTTGGCCGAGATACAATAAACCCAAGTTTTTCTAGTTGCATCATCCAATAAAAGTAACATAATAATGAGCCACTAAGAGATGATACGACTAGTCCCAGCCATCTGTATGCACAGGCTTTAACCTTTCATTCTTCTTTTCTTTTAGACTCTGAGAAATCTGACTCTCTTTTTTGTTTTCCATAAACACAATGCTCACAGAAGTCCAAATCAATTTGTTTAAGATCACGGAAACAAATTTCTTTTGTGAAGGATGCATACCCTTCTCACTCATGTGTCCTAGCCTTTGATGCCATAGTGCTGTATCCGTTTAAGATCTGGAAACAAATTTCTTTTGTGAAGGATCTGCATACCCTTCTCACTCATGTGTCCTAGCCTATGATGCCATAGTGTTGTATCCAAGCCTGTAGAAGCTAAAGATATAGAAGAGTCAGTATTACCAGTACATAGATACAATGTACCTACCTTCTTTCCTTTCTCTATCACCAATGATCCTTTGATGACCTTCCATGTCTTATCTATAAATATGGATATACAACCTTCACTTGCCAACTGCCCTGTTGAAATCAGATTTTTGCTTAAATCTGGAACATGTCACTACTGCATTTGGGTCAAATTCCGACGGCGCGTTCGACACAATTGCCACTTTCTATTGTCGGAAGACCGACAAACCTCGGACCCCCTCAAACTTCGTTTCACATGACGTCATTTTTTCGACGACCTAGTTTTCATCTATATTGCGACGTTTCAAACGTGGCAAGAGAGACGTTGCAAACGTGGCAAGAGAGACATTTCAAACGTGGCAAGACCGATGTTTCAAATGTGGCAAGACCGTCGTTTCAAACGTGGCAAGAGAGACGTTGCAAACATGGCAAGAGAGACGTTACAAACGTGGAAAGACCGACGTTTCAAACGTGGCAAGTGAGACGTTGCAAACGTGGCAAGTGAGACGTTTCAGATGTGGCAAGAGAGACGCTTCAAAGGTGGCAATACCGACATTTCAAACATGGCAAGAGAGACGTTTCAAGGCTGGCAAGAGAGATGTTCTAAAGGTGGCAAGACCGACGAGACGAGGTATTAGCTCCGACGTGGTTGCTATGGGAGCAACACTCTTGAACGTCGCAAGAACGACATCCATCAGGTGGCAACAGTGACGGCCAGGAGTTACTAGCTCTGACATGGTTTCTATGGGAGCGACAATCTTGGAGGTGGAAAGAGAGACGTCTTGGACGTGGCAACAGCGACGGGAAGAGAGTGAAAGACGTCACAATTGCCACCTTTGTGTAGGTATTTAAAAAAAAATTACAATATCAATATCAAGACCTAATAGTCATTCCAAGCCCAAAGGAGGAGTAATTCATATAGGTGTCAGCTAGTGATAGCATACATGGAAATTTCTTCCTGCTTCATTAACATTTTCTTCAAAATTAAATTTACGACAATGAAAACACAGAACTTATTTGCAACCTTCAGTGCACACTTTAGCT